>CAUYPK010065363.1:0-10321 GCA_963574355.1 Loris lydekkerianus
AAGCAAACATCACCTTGATCCCCAAACCAGGGAAAGATCCAACAAGAAAGGAAAATTATAGACCAATATCACTAATGAATATTGATGCTAAAATACTCAATAAGATCCTAACAAACTGAATCCAACAACACATCAAAAAAATTATATACCACAACCAAGTGGGATTTATCTGAGGGTCTCAAGGCTGGTTCAAAATACATAAATCTATAACTCTAATTTAGCACATAAACTAAAAAACAAGGAACACGTGATTCTTTCAATTGATGCATAAAAAGCTTTTGATAATATCCAGCATCCTTCATGATCAGAACAGTTAAGAAAATTGGTATAGAAGGGACATTACTTAAACTAATAGAGGCCATCTACGGCAAACCCATAGCCAATATCGTTTTGAATGGAGTTAAATTGAAATCATTTCCACTTAGATCAGGAACCAGGCAATGTTTCCCATTGTCTCCATTGCTCTTTAACATTGTAATGGAAGTTTTAGCCTTTGCAATTAGGGAAAAAAAGGCGATCAAGGGTATCCACATAGGGTCAGAAGAGATCAAACTGTAACTCTTTGCAGACGATATGATTGTATATCTGGAAAACACTAGGGATTTTACTACAAAACTTTTAGAAGTTATCAAGGAATACAGCAATGTCTCACCCATAAATCTGTAGCCTTTATATATACCAACAATAACCAAGCCAAAAAAACAGTCAAGGACTCTATTCCTTTCACAGTAGTGCCAAAGAAGATGAACTATTTGGAAGTATACATAACAAAGGATGTGAAAGATCTCTACAAAGAGAACTATGAAACTTTAAGAAAAGAAATAGCTGAAAATGTTAACAAATGGGAAAACATATCATGCTCATGGCTGGGAAGAATCAACATTGTTAAAATGTCTATACTACCCAAAGCAATATATAATTTTAATGCAATTCCTATTTAAGCTCCATTATCATATTTTAAAGATCTTGAAAAAATAATACTTTGTTTTATATGGAATCAGAAAAAACCTTGAATAGCCAAATAATAAAAACACAGCAGGAGGAATCACGCTACCTGACCTCAGACTGTACAATAAATCGATAATGATCAAAACAGCATGGTATTGGCACAAAAACAGAGAAGAAGATGTCTGGAACAGAATAGAGAACCAAGAGACCAGCTACTTACCATTATTTGATCTTTGATAAGCCAATTAAAAACATTCAGTGGGGAAAAGATTCTCTATTTAACAAATGGTGATGGGTGAACTGGCTGGCGACCTATAGACGACTGAAACTGGACCCACACCTTTCACCATTAACTAAGATAGACTCTCACTGGATCAAAGATTTAAACTTAAGACATGAAACTATAAAAATACTTGAAGACAGTGCAGGGAAAACTCTTGAAGTAATCAGCCTGGGTGAATATTTTATGAGAAGGACTCCCCAGGCAATTGAAGCAGTATCAAAAATACATTACTGGGACCTGATCAAAATAAAAAGCTTCTGCACAGCCAAGAACATGGTAAGTAAAGGAAGCAGACAGCCCTCAGGGGAGAAAATATTTTCAGGTTATACCTCTGGTAAAGGTTTAATAACCAGAATCCACAGAGAACTCAAATGTACTAGCAAGAAAAGAACAAGTGATCCCATCTCAGGGTGGGCAAAGGACTTGAAGAGAAACTCTCTAAAGAAGATAGATGCATGATCTACAGACACATGAAAAAAAAAAGCTCATCATCTTTAATCATCAGAGAAAAGCAAATCAAAACTACTTTGAGATATCACTTAACCCCAGTAAGAGTAGCCTACATAACAAAATCCCAAAATCAGAGATGTTGGCATGGATGTGGAGGAAAGGGCACACTTCTACACTGCTGGTGGGAATGTACACTACTATATTCCTTTTAAAAAGGATGTTTGGAGAATACTTAGAGATCTAAAAGTAGACCTGTCATTTGATCCTATAATTCCTTTACTAGGTATATACCCAGAAGACCAAAAATCACAATATAACAAAGACTTCTGTACCAGAATGTTTATTGCAGCCCAATTCATAATTTCTAAGTCATGGAAGAAGCCCAAGTGCCCATCAACCCATGAATGGACTAGCAAATAGTAGTACATATATACAATGGAATATTATGCAGCCTTAAAGAAAGGTGGAGACTTTACCTCTTTCATGTTTACACGGATGGAGCTGGAACATATTCTTAGCAAAGTATCTCAAGAATGGAAGAAAAAGTATCCAATGTACTCAGCCCTACTATGAAGCTAATTTATAGCTTTCATATGAAGTCTATAACCCAACTATAGCATAAGAATATGGGAAAGGGGCCAAGGGAGGTGAAGGGAAGGGGGGAGGTTAGGGTGGAGAGAGTGTAATGGGTGGGGCCACACCTACCGTGCATCTTAGAATGGTACAGGTGAAACCTACTAAGAAAATGCCATGAAGGCTACGTTGAATGGTTTGATGAGAATATTTCAGATTGTATATGAAACCAGCACATTGTACCCCTTGATTGCACTAATGTACACAGCTATGATTTAACAATAAAAAAAAAAGAATGTGTTTGGTTTTTCTTGTTTTGCATCTTGTGAGCTAAAATAAAATCTTAAGCCCCCCCAGCTGACTGAATGGGTCTCCTTTTAGAAAAACCCTAAAGCTGAGTTACTGGTCACTGAGGAGAGAGGTCAACCTGGGCTCTTCATGCCACCCCTTTTTGAAGATATTCTCTGTATGATAAAATACTGAATCATTAACAGGCCTAAGGCTCTTCAAGATTACTTAAACCACACCTGCAGGCCATCAATTTACGTAACACATCTGGAGTGTTGGTAAATGTCTAGTGGCTTGTCTCTGAATAACAGACAACTTTACCTTAAGTTAAAACATTCTAGACCTTTAGACAAAGCTTCATTTCTTTAATGAATTACAAATCAAAAACTCTTTAAGCTATAGATAACCTGTTAGCCGCACCCTCTTTGAGATGTTTTGCCTTTTTGGGCAAATCAATGCCTGCTTTCCATGTATTCACTTAGGTTCATAAGTGTAATTTCTGTCTCCATGAGTGTATAAAATCAAACTATAACCCAGCTACATTTTTTTTTTTTTTTGAGACAGAGTTTTACTTTGTCACCTCAGTAGAGTACCATGGCGCCATAGCTCACAGCAACCTCAAACTCTTGGGCTCAAGCAATTCTCTTGCCTCAGCCTCACAAGTAGCTGGGACTATAGCCACCTGCCACAACACCCAGCTATTTTTGGAGATGAGGTCTTGCTCTTGCTCAGACTGGTCTTGAACCTGTGGGCTTAAGCTATCTACCCACCTCAGCACCCCAGAGTGCTAGTAGTACAGGCCTGAGCCACGGAGCCCAGCCTGTGGACACATTTTCTCAGAACCTCTTAAGGCCATGTGCTCCAGGATGGTCACATACATTCAACTCAGAATAACCCTCTTTAAATTATTTTACAGAGTTTGGATTTGTTTTTTTTCCATTAATAGTCATATAAATTTTAGATCAGATTGTCTATTTTCATTTTTAAAATCCTGCTGGGAGTTTAATTTACTTAGTGTTAATTGTATTTCAGAACTGGTCCTTTTCTCTTATTTATATTATTAAAATTATGTGGGGTCTTTTTGGTTTTGTTTTTTTTTTTTTTGAGACAGAGTCTCAAGCTGTCAGGTAGAATGCCATGGCATGATAGCTCACAGCAACCTCCACCTCTTTGGCTCAAGCGATCCTCTTGCCTCAGTTTTTCTATTTTTTAGGAGAGACGGAGGTCTCGCTTTTGCTCAGGCTGGTCTTGAACTCACGAGCTCAAGCTATCCATCTGTTTCGGCCTCCCAGAGTGCTAGAATTATAGGCATGAGCTACCTCACCCAGGCTAAAATTATGTTTTCTAGATGATGATGGTGGGATTACAAAATTATCAAAAAGCAGGGACAGTGTTTTATGTAATCCTTTAAATGTTAAATATATCCTGCAAGAAAAAAAAACCTTTGAGTTAAAGTTTTAACTGGCCATCACAGTAAATTTGTTGCCATCACAATGCAATCAAGATTTGATGGTTCAATCTGGCAACCTATGAGAATCTCCAAATCCTAAGGGAAATGGAGCTCTTGATCATTTCTGCAGAAACAAACTATAGCAGGATTTTTGGCATTCCTAGAGACCTAAAGATGTATTCTCAAAGAGCCCAAATTTCTCAAAAATATTTTAAAATGTTTTATTTTACATGATAATCTAAAAAATTGAGATAAGCATATTCTGGATCTCCTAGATAACTCTTTAAAAATTAGCCAAGTCATATAACTTATTATTATTATTATTATTTTTTTTTTTTTTGAGATAGAGCCTCGAGCTGTGGCCCTGAGTAGAGGGCCGTGGTGTCACAGCTCACAGCAACCTCCAACTCCTGCCTCTGCCTCCCAAGTAGCTGGGACTACAAGCACCCGCCACAATGCCCAGCTATTTTTTGGTTGCAGCTGTCATTGTTTGACAGGCCAGGGCTGGATTCAAACCGTCTAGATCAGGTGTATGTGGCTGGTGCCTTAGCCGCTTGAGCCACAGGCATGGAGCCTTTTTTTTTTTTTTTTTGAGACTCAAGCTGTAGCCCTTGATAGAGTGCCGTGGCGTCACAGCTGACAGCAACCTCAAACTCTTGGGCTTAAGCAATTCTCTTGCCTCAGCCTCCCAAGTAGCTGGGACCACAGGTGCCTGCCACAATGCCCAGCTCTTTTTTTGTTGCAGTTGTCATTGTTGTTTAGAGGGCGCAGGCTGGGATTGAACTCATCAGCTTCCATGTATGTGGCTGGTGCCCTACCCACTGAACACAAGTGCTGCCTTAAGCAATTGTCTTGCCTCAGCCTCCCAAGTAGCTGGGACTACAGGCGCCCACCATAATGCCTAGCTATTTTTTATTCTTGTTGCAGTTGTCATTGTTGTTTTTAGCAGGCCCATGGCAGGTTCAAACTCGCCCATCTAGGTGTATGTGGCTGGCGCCCTAACCACTGGGCTATGGGTGCTGAGCCAATTCATGTAACATCTATGCCCAATATCACAATAAGAGAATGATATGAAAATTTCTGCATGTTTTCATATCAGGCGTCACAAATTCACCAGAAACCTGTAGCCTCACTTCTCCTGGTTGATGTATAATAACTACTGGATGAGGGCTTTAAAGTTCTCCCGTGTTTATTTATCCATAAACTATATAATTACCTACCAGACTTTAAAAACAATTGATATTATTATTCTTTTTAAATACAAGGACTGATTACCAACAATAAAAGTAAATATGCCTTTACAAAAGTCTATTCCAATCTCACACATTAACTAGCATGGCAAATATTTAAATTTCATGTCATAGGAAATGTATGTCACTGGTGTAACTGAGTCCAAGCTCATACCACTCATCACCACACAACAACCAATAAATCAAGACATAGGCTCAGTGAGTATGGCGCCAGCCCCGCACACCAAGGCTGGAGGGTTTGAGCACAGCCTGGGTCTGTTAAACAACAATGACAACTATAACCAAAAAAAAAATAGCTGGGAGTTGTGGCAGGTGCCTGTAGTCCCAGTTACTTGGGATGCTGAGGCAACATAATTGCTTAAGCCCAAGAGTTGGAGGTTTCTGTTATCTGTGACACCACGGCACTCTACCAGGGGTGACATAATAAAACTCTCTCTCTCTCTCTCTCTCACACACACACACACACAAAGACAAAGCAGTGGATAGCACAAGTGACTTTTATTCAGGAAGCCAGCAAACCAAGAGGATGGCATAGTAATGTCCCCCAAACCATCTTAAGTTAGTAAGAACATTAGGGTCCTTTTTATGTTAAGGGAAGGGGGAAAAGGAAGGAAAGTTGCAAGAGGTAACCTATGACCACAGCCATTGATGCATTTATGGGGTTCAGGATACTGCTTCAATATACAATGTGAAATGCGTACATTGAACTAAGTAACACATCCATCTCAATTATACTAATTTCTTAATAGTTTTGAAATATATAATTGCATCATGCACATTAGATGAGGTGCCCCCAAATACCCTTCCTCCTCCCATATACCCCATCCCCTTCCCTTCTACTTTCTGGACTGTAGTTATGTTTTGCCATTCGTATCAGTGTGTAGGTGGTTATATATTGATTTCATAGTAGTATTGAGTACATTGGATACTTTTTTACCATTCTTGAGATAATTTACTAAGAAGAATATGTTCCAGCTCCATCCAGGTAAACATAAAAGATGTGAGTCTCCATTTTTTATGGCTGCATAGTATTCCCTGGTGTACATATACCACAATTTGTTAATCTATTTATGGGTTGGTGGGCACTTGGGCTGTTTCCATGTCTTGGATATTATGAATTGGGCTGCAATAAACATTCTGTTGCAAATGTCTTTGTTGTAAAATCATTTTTGATCATCTGGGTATATGCCTAATAGAGGAATTTTTTTTTTTTTTTGAAGTTTTTTGGCAGGGGCAGGATTTGAACCCACCACCTCTGGTATATGGGGCTGACACCCTACTCCTTGAGCCACAGGCACCTTCCCCTATTAGAGGAAATGCAGGATTGAATGATATGTCTACTTTTAGTTCCTTGAGTGTTCTCCAAACTTCTTTCCAAAAAGGTCATATTAGCTTGCATTCCCACCAGCAGTGTAGAAGCGTTCCCTTCTCTCTGCATCCACACCAATATCTGTAGTTTTGGGATTTTGTGATGTGGGCTAATCTTACTGGAGTTAGATGATATCTTTCAGTGGTTTTGATTTGCATTTCTCTGATGATTAAGGGTAATGAGAATTTTTTCATGTGTTTGTTGGCCATGCACCTATCTTCATCAGAGAAGTTTCTGTTCAAGTCTCTTGCCCACAAATAAATGGGGTTATTTATTCTTTTCTTATTGATTAGTTTGAGTTCCCTGTAGATTCTAGTTATCAGACCTTTGTCAGAAGCATAACCTGAAAAAATATTCTCCCATTCTGAAGGTTGTCTGTTTGCTTTCTCTTGGCTGTGCAAAATCTTTTTAGTTTGATCAGATCCCAGTAATATAGTTTTGGTGTTGCTTCAATTGCCAAGGGGGTCCTCCTCATAAAATATTCTCCCAGGCCAGTTTCTTCAAGTGTTTTCCTGTACTCTTTTCTAGTATTTTTATAATTTCATGTCTTAAGTTTAAATCTTTTATCCAGTAAGAATCAATTTCTGTTAATGGTGAAAGGTGGGGGTCCAGTTTCAGTCTTCTACAGTTCACCAGCCAGTTCACCCAGCACCATTTGTTAAATAGGGAATCTTTCCCCCACTGAATATTTTTGATAGGCTTGTTGAAGATCAAATGACGATAAGTAGCTGGGTTCATCTCTCGGTTCTCTGTTCTGTTCCATAAATCTACCCCTATTTTTTGGTGCCAGTACCATGCTGTTTTGATCACTATAGATTTATAGTATAGCCTGAAGTCTGATAATGTAATACCTCCTGATTTGTTCTTATTTCTGAGTAATGTATTTGCTATTCGAGGTATTTTCTGATTCCATATAAAATGAAGTACTATCTTTTCAAGTTATTTACAGGATGACAATAGTGCTTTAATAGGGATTGCATTAAATCTGTAGATTGCTTTGGCTAGTATGAACATTTTAACAATGTTGATTCTTTGTGGCCATGAGCATAGTATGTTTTTCCATTTGTTAACATATTCAGCTATTTCTTTTCTGAGAGTTTCATAGTTCTCTTTATAGAGCTCTTTCGTGTCCTTTGTTAGGTAAATTCCCAGATATTTCATCTTCTGTGGCACTATTGTAAGAGAGTCCTTGATTGTTTTTTCAGCTTGACTGTTGTTGGCAAGCTACTGACTTGTAAATATTGATTTTGTATTTTGAGACGCTGCTGTATTCCTTGATCACTTCAAAGAGTTTTGAAGTTGAGTCCCTGGTTTTTTCCAGGTATAGAATCATATCATCAGCAAAGAGTGAGAGGTTGATCTCCTCTGATCCTATTTGGATACCCTTGATTGCCTTCTCTTGCCTGATTCCAATGCCTAAGAACTTCCATTACTATGTTGAATAGCAGTGGAGACAGTGGGCATCCTTGCCTCATTCCTGATCTGAGAGGAAATGTTTTCAATTTTACACCATTCAATATGATATTGGCTGTGGGTTTGCTGTAGATAGCCTCTATCAGTTTAAGAAATGTCACTTCTATGCTTGTTTTCATAAGAATTCTGATCATGAAGGGATGCTGGATATTATCAAAGGCTTTTTCTGTGTCAATTGAGAGAATCATATGGTCTTTGTTTTTTATTTTATTGATGTGATGTATTATACTTATAGATTTGCATATATTGAACCAACCCTGTAACCCTGGAATAAAACCGACTTGATCATGGTGTATAATTTTTTTGATGTGTTGTTGAATTCTGTTTGCTAAGATCTTATTGAATATTTTTGCTTCAATATTCATTAATGATAATTGGTATATAATTTTCTTTCTTTGTTGGATCCTTTCCTGATTTGGGTATCAGAGTGATATTTGCTTCATAGAATGTGTTGGGAAGTATTCCATCTTTTTCTATGCTTTGGAAAATGTTGTATAATATAGGTACTAGTTCCTCTTGAAAGGTTTGATAGAATTTGGATATAAAGCCACCTGGTCCTGGACCTTTCTTTTTAGGGAGATTTCATATTGTTGATGCTATTTCAGTGGTAGATGTAGGTCTATTTAAGATTCCTAATTCTTTCTGGTTGAATCTAAAAAGGTGGTGTGCTTCCAGGTATTGGTCCATTTCCTTCATATTTTCATATTTCTGGGAATAGAGATTTTTGTAGTAATCATTGAGGTGGGTTTTTTTTTCCTGGCATTCTTAGTTTTGTTTTTTTTTAATTAAATCATAGCTGTGTACATTAATGCAATCATGGGACACCATACACTGATTTTATAGACCGTTTGACATATTTTCATCACAGTGGTTAACATAGCCTTCCTGGCATTTTCTTAGTTATTGTGTTAAGACATTTATATTCTATATTTACTAAGTTTCACATATACCCTTGTAAGATGCATCGCAGGTGTAATACCATCAATCACCCTCCATCCACCCACCTCCCCCCACCCGCCGTTACCATTCCCCCGTTCCCCCAATCGTAGGTTGTAACTGGGTTATAGCTTTCATGTGAAAGCCCTAAATTAGTTTCATAGTAGGGCTGAGTACATTGGGTACTTTTTCTTCCATTCCTGAGATACTTTACTAAGAAGAATATGCTCCAGTTCCATCTATGTAAACATGAAAGAGGTAAAGTCTCCATCTTTCTTTAAGGCTGCATAATATTCCATGGTGTATATATACCACAATCTGTTAATCCATTCGTGGGTCGATGGGCACTTGGGCTTTTTCCATGACTTAGCAATTATGAATTGGGCTGTAATAAACATTCTGGTACAAATATCTTTGTTAAGATATGATTTTTGGTCTTCTGGGTATATGCCTAGTAGAGGAATTATAGGATTGAATGGCAGATCTATTTTTAGATCTCTAAGTGTTCTCCATACATCTTTCCAAAAGGAACGTATTAGTATGCATTCCCACCAGCAGTGTAGAAGTGTTCCTTTTTCTCCACATCCACACTAACATCTCTGGTCTTGGGATTTTGTGATATAGGCTAATCTTACTGGAGTTAGATGATATCTCAAAGTACTTTTGATTTGCATTTCTCTGATGATTAAAGACGATAAGCATTTTTTCATATGTCTGTAGGCCATTCACCTGTCTTCTTCAGAGAAGTTTCTCTTCAAGTCCATTGCCCAGCCTGTGATGGGATCACTTGTTCTTTTCTTGCTTATACGTTTGAGTTCTATGCGGATTCTGGTTATTAAACCTTTGTTGGAGACATAACCTGCAAATATCTTCTCCCATTCTGAGGGCTGTTTGCTTGCTTTACTTACTGTGTTCTTGGCTGTGCAGAAGCTTTTTGGTTTGATCAGATCCCAGTAGTGTATTTTTGAAGCTGCTTCAATTGCCCAGGGTGTCCTCCTCATAAAATACTCACCCAGACCGATTTCTTCAAGGGTTTTCCCTGCAGTCTCTTCTAGTATTTTTATAGTTTCATGTCTTAAGTTTAAATCTTTAATCCTGTGAGAGTCTGTCTTAGTTAATGGTGAAAGGTGTGGGTCCAGTTTCAGTCTTCTACAGGTTGCCAGCCAGTTCACCCAGCACCATTTGTTAAATAGGGAATCTTTTCCCCACTGAATGTTTTTAATTGTCTTTTCAAAAATCAAATAATGGGAAGTAGCTGGATTCCTCTCTTGGTTCTCTATTCTGTTCTAGACATCTACTTC
>CAUYPK010065364.1:0-14449 GCA_963574355.1 Loris lydekkerianus
AGTTAACACAAGATACTACAGTTTTCATAACAGAGTCCCACTTCAGTGATTTACTACACAGCGCTTGTTGGTGGATGAGGCAGTGTATGGCTATTGGATGAGAAGGGTTATGTTTGTCCATCTCTTGGTTAATGCGAGCAATTACTCCTTTCTTAGACCCCACCATGCTAGGAGCACCATCAGTTGTCACACTGGCTAGTTTTGCCCAGTCCAGCTCCAAACTATGCACAGTTTGGCAAACCTTTTCATAGATATTCTGTTCTGTAGTTGTTCCTTTGATGCTTTGCAGTGCAGCAAGCTCTTCTGTGACTTCAAAATAGTCATTCGTCCCATGAATAAAAATTAGAAGTTATGCAGAATCACAGATATCATTACTTTAGTCAAGTGCCAAGGAAAAATAGGAAAGTTTTTTTGCGGAGTTTTGCAAATGCTAATGCAAATTGTCTCCCATTTTTTCAATCCTTCATGTAATTGAGGGTCCTGGAAGACTCACTGTACTAAATAAATTGGCCTTCTCTGGACACATCTCTTTGGCAACAGAAAGAAGGCATTCTTTAACAAATTCTGCCTCCATGAATGGTCTTCCAGTGCACGCTATTAGCTTGGCAACTTGAAAACTTGCTCTCAGTGATGAAGTATCTAGCTGCTTCTGCTTCACAAAAGTATTATTCTGAGTTGTCAAGGTATATTTCAGTTTTAATATTTTATCTTTTCTCACTTCTCCAACCAACCAATCATATTTATCTTTATGTTGAATTTGATAGTATTGACGCAAATTGTATTCTTTGAACACAGACACTATATTCTGGCATATCAAACACACAGCTCTTTCCTTGTATTGCATGAAAAAGTAATCATAAGTCCACTGTTCTTTGAATATCCTACACTCCGAGTCAGTTTTTCTCTTTCTTGATATCATTGTTTCCTAGGGATTCCAAATTGCTATTAGTAAAATACATATATGTGTATGTATGTATGTATGTATATATATATATATGTATATATAAATACATATATGTGTATGTATGTGTAAAATATGTGTATGTATGTATGTATGTATATATATATATGTATATATAAACACATATATGTATATATAAACGCATATATGTGTATGTATGTGTAAAATACATATATGTGTATGTATGTATGTATATATAGTGCTCCAAAAACAATATACCAGCAATAACTTTGCCCACACAGAGACATATAGACTGCACTGCCCATCAATGCAGTCTGATCAGTGTCCATCAATGCAGTCTTGCCAGTCCACATCATTTCATCCTTGCCAGTACCCATGTGGTGGAACTCCGCTTTTACCTTAGGCTCACACTGGTGCGGTGTGGGAACAGGCACGATTACAGAGCTGGTTCCTCCACCACCTTTCCAGTTCACACTACCCTGTGTGAACTGCACTGCGATCTGTGAACTCACACAGGAATCTGATCACCTGGGTGAGAAGACCCATGCAATCAGATTCCACTGCACGAAAAAAGAAGGCACTTATGCCTTTTTTCTTCTGACTCTAATGCAAGTTTAGCCATACAAGCATATGGCAGAGCTTGCACTGCTCAGAGATCGCAACAGTGTGAACTGGAGCTTACACAGCCCACAACACACAATATCATATACAACTGAATAGCAATCAGAATATAAATGCACTTACTGTCAATTAAATTGGGTTTCTTACTTCTCTGCTGTCTGCAGAGCCGGATTAAGTTCCCATGGGGCCCTAGGCAGATAACCAGTTTGGGGCACCCATGCGATAGCACTGAGCACTGACCATTTGCATGAACACTGCTGACCATTTGCAATAATACTGACTGCTGACAATTTGCATTAACACTGAGCACTTACAATTATCATCACCACTGAGCACTATTTGCATTACCTCTGAGCTCTGACCATTTACATTAGCTCTGAGTACTGACAATTTGCATTAGCACTGAGCGCTGACTATTTGCATTGTCACTTTGATGTAATCCCCCTAGAAACCACCTCCAACCAACTAAACAACTTTTTAAAAAAAGGCTCTCCTACCTTCAAAAAAAGGGCTCTTCTAACTTCAAAAAGAGGTGCCCCCTATCTGCAAAAAATAACTGTCCTCCTAACTTCATAAAAAACAAAAATAAATCCTAATTTGTTCTTACCTTGGTCCTTGGGCAGCATTAGGCTCTGCACAGGCAACCTGGTGACTCCTCTGATTACACCAGAGACTGAGAAGAGGAGTTGGAGAGTAGGAGGGGAGTTGAAGAGTGTGGGCCACATTCCACACAAGTGCAGTGCGGGCTGGGGACAAGACGGCTGCTAAGCATGACAGTCAGGGTGGCAAAAACACCCGGCGGGCAGGAGGAATCGGCCACTAAGCAAGACAGGCAGCTGTGTCAAAAACACCCAGTGGGCCAGATAAATGTCCTTGGCAGGCTGCATGTGGCCCACAGGCTATAGATTGAGGACCCCTAGTCTAGATGAACTGGTGGGGCCAGAAGGAGAGCCCTGAGCCAGTCATTGTCAATCATGACCAGCCATGAACAGCAGCAATGGAAATCATTGCACTTGTGTTTGTTTTCTTCTAGTTATTCCCCCTAAAACTTATTTTTCTCATCTGAATAAATGTATATATAAATATATAAAATATAATTTCATATTTTATTAAATTTTATTATATAATATAATTTATATATATAAATATAATATATAAATTATATAAATATATAAATTATATATAAATTAAGTTTATATATAATTATATATATAATTATATATAATATATTTATATATATTATATATAAACTTAATTTATATATAATTTATATATTTTTCCAAATAAAATATATAAATGATAGAATCTATCAATGGAAAGCCTTGACTTTTCCAAATTCTGTACTTTTATCATTGTTTGAATTCTGGAGTTTCAGAAGAACGCCTGGAATCATGCAGATACCTGATGAACCCATCCTCCTAATCTGGTAATTTATTTGTTATAAAGTAATTATTTATGATGAAATTATTGGACTGCAGAATAAGACATATAATTGGGTTTGAGCAATAATCTGAGGCTATAGTAGTTCCTTAGAAGTAAGTATCAGGTATTTAATATAAATTAATAAGCTACATAATTATAATTTTTAAGAACCTATTTGCATCCTCATTTCAAAATTTTTACATGTCAATCACACTATTTAACAGTGTAATCTTAAAAGTCAGTGTAGTTTTATAAAAGCTGAAAAGGATCTAACAAACTTGCAAAATGTATTAGCCTCAACAGAAAGTGAGTATCTGGCAATCAGTAGAAAGCCAGCAATGCTGTAAAAGCAAATATAGAAAGAAGTGCCTATGCATAAAATATTCAGCACGATAATAAGGTAATGTGACATTGGTGAGCAGTAAAAAGTATAATGCAGTGTTCACGTGAAAAAGAAGAACAAAAATATTTCAATGGATTAAATATTTGTGACTTTGTTATAGCAACAGTAAAATTAATGCAGAAAAAATTGAACAAGGGTATAGGAGAGATACTGTGTTTTTCTGATAATGGAAAGACTGAGGCGTATAACAAAGTTCTCAGTTCCACGTTTTTGCCCAGCCAGATGAGACCGCTAATATCTTACTCACTTTTTTATATTCTTGACCACTTATTTAAGATTTACATTAATTTCCATGGGAAAAGTGACTCCAAAAGCTGAAATCCTCCTTCTAGAGTTTTTCACTTTGTGGCTCTTGGTCCTTTAACTTCCCAAGGCAATAGTAGATTGTGTATGCCTTAGTGAATATTTTTCTAACTATGTTTCTAGCTTATTAACTTGTCTTCAGCAGAAAGAATGTTCTGAAACCTCCTAGTTAGTCCTTGCTAGAAGCAGTATTTCTTTTTTCCCCACTTTTTAAAAGTAAGTTTTTATACAAGTTATTAAACGCGCTGTCAAAAAAGGTATTAAAATATCATCTGCTGTGATAGATCTAGAAGAAAGGTGTTCAGTTAAGTAACGTATCTTGTTTTTTTCATTTGGGATATGTCAGTTTTTACTTGGTAGTTATGTGCATTAACAAAAAGTGAAACTCATGAGTTTAACTTATTAAGAATAAAGCAGGATGCTCTGCGTAAATGATGCTTAGCTTTCCCTTTGAAACATGTATGCACAGAACACACTCAAAGCAGCACAGCAAAGGCTTAGAGAACAAAACTGAGATTTAAACCACAACCCGTAAAACAAACCAGATCTTACAGTCTGAATTTAACCAGACTGACTACGTCCTAAAATAAAAACATTCACATTTTCAAGAGGATTATAACAGCAACCAGTTTCTACAACATAATATTAACAATGACCAGGACACAACCTAATTAATTGACATATAAAGATCTAGGAAAATGTGCCGTGTTTTTGAGCAGAAAGACAAATAGCTATTCCAAGATGATCCAAATTTTAGAATTATTAAATAAGGAGTTAAAGCAGCTATTATAACTATTACTGTTTGTATAACATTTATAACAAATACATCTGAACTGAATTAAGAGATAAGAAGCATCGACAAAGAAATAAAATTATAAAAATAAACCCAATGAAAATTTTCAAACCAAAAAGTACGGTATCTTAAATACAAAGATTACTAGATGAACTCAGTAACAGAATATATAAAACAGACAAAAAATATCAGTAAATTAAAGAATAGATCAATGGCATTGACACAGTTCAAGAACAGAAAAACATTTGATACAAAAGAGTACAAGACTGAGGGGACTTTGGAATGATAGTAGGATGTCTAAAGTAAGTGACATTGACTGAGCATGATGGCTCACACCTATAATCCTAGCATTTGGGGAGGATGACATGGGAGAATCACTTGAGGCCAGGATTTTTAAACCATCCTGGGCAACATAGTGAGATCCGTCCCACCTCCCCATCTCTCCAAAACCCATTAAAACTTAGCCAGGCTTGGTGGCATGTCTTAGCTAGTAGCCTACAGTCCTAGCTACTTTTCAATATTAATAAGGCTTACCTATAAAGTGAGAGTAAAAGTGAAGTAAGAAATTATGAGTGGATAAAGAATATTATCATTATTATAAAATTATATATTATTATAAAATTATCTAATTTTGAACAATATTTCAAAATTAGAATTCTAGATAATAACAATATTGAAGAGAGAGCCAGGACTTGCTACAAGATACCTTTCTTCAGCATGCACATGTTTTTTGGCCTACTATCTTCCTGACTTGTGTCAGAACATTGGGAATGCAACTGCAATGGAACCCTAATTGGTCCCTGATCTCATGGAGTTATAGAACAGATGAAGAAATAGACCACATCCAAGTAAACACATAAATGATTGATATAAACAAATGAGAGGATTGCTTGAGCCCAATGGCTCAAGGTTGCAGTGAGCTATCATTACCCCACTATACTACAGCCTGGGAAATAGAGTGAGACCCTGTCTTTAAAAAAAAAAAAAAAAAAAAAAAAAAAATTTAAATAAAACTTAAAAACAAAATTAAAAAGTGACAATGGAGTCTCAAAGGAGAGGGTGAAGATTTGGGCAGAAATGTATTTGAAGAATATTATTTGAAAGTATCCTAAATTCAGTGAGATACAAATTTAAAGAATCTAGAAGCTTAATAATTTCAAGTAGGATAAATTCTAAGAAAACGATGCATAAACACATCCTAATCAAACTTCAAAAAGCTAGAGATATTACAAACAAAGTTAAACACATTACATATAGTGTAATAACAACTTGACTTATCATAGATCTCTCATCAAAATCCATGAAGACCAATAGTCAGTGGAGTAGTGTCTTTAGAGTATTGACAAAAACCAAACAAAAAATAATGAACTTTTGGCTCGGCATTCATAGCACCAGCAAAAATATCTATTAATAATGGAAGGGAAACAAAAGCATTTTAAAATCATAGAACAAGAAACTAGAAAAAGATATTCAAAGAAGTTCCTTAGGTTCAAAAAAAAAAAAAAACTGTTAGAGGAAAATGAATATCTTTAAGAATAAGTGAAAAGATTGAAAAAGATTAAAAAAAAAAAAAAAACAGACCGTGATACCTAGATACAAATGTCAAAGGTTTATATCAGATTTTTGCCTTCATGACTGAGATTACCCAAATGTTATAATTTCAATGTCTAAATAAAACCATAAATTCACTAGAGTTATGTAGCAGAACCTGTGCTGTGCTTCTAAAGGTACTCATCCCCCCAGTTGCTGGGAATGTTGTCTGCTGAAGGTTCACAGCAAGACGTGTTTAAGAATGGAGCTCATTCAAGGTAATTGCCTGACCTTCGTTGTGCCTGTTTCCTGGAAGCAGCCCACACTGATCTCTACTGGAGTTCAAAAGCCCAGCTGCTCTATCTCCACCTGGAGACACTGAAGGGTCCTCATAGCTCAATGGCTTTCTGGAGGGTGAACTAATGGCCTACATTCTAACCCCATCATGTCATGACTTTTTCCTCTGTGGATCTTGATTCCTTACTCCCTTTCAGGTGTGGTTCTGGGGCACTCCCCAGCAACTCTGGTATGAAAATCTCTGCCTCAGAGTCTGTTTCCTGGGTACCTAACCTAGGAGAATTTATCACGCATCCACAGAACTCTTTTAAAGCTAACTCCTTTTAAAAACTGGGAAAGAGGAAGGGGTTAGAAAAAAACAAACATCGCAGTAAGTTTCAACTGAAGGTAATTATTTAAATTGTTTCTCTCAGTATGACTGGCTAAATAAAATGCATTCATGGAAGCCTGCTGAAAGTCAAATGATACTTTGGTGCACTACATTCTATTGGGATTCCATCAACTCTAAGATCCATGTATGGGTCTAACTAATCTAGTGGCAAAGATAAAAATAATAGAATATGATTCAAAAATTGAAACACTTAAAATGAAGCTCTCTTAAGCCATAAAGTGCATTGAGAAATAGGTTCGGAGTTAACATTAGGAGACACAGTCATTCACTGGCATTCATAGCAAATAGACGAAATCTCGAAGCATTGAAAGATTTATGCTAGAAAAACCATCTCAAATTCTTTCCTTACATTAGGTATACATATTTTCTTTAAATCACATGAATACTGTCAGCCTGGGGATTAAAGGATTTTGGTTAAGGATTTTTTTTATCTTATTTCTCAAATTTGAAAAAAATATTCAGTTAATCTTAATAATCTCTAGCATTATATAGCTCCCTAGAGTTTTGAGTTCACTATAACATACAGTGTGTCATTTGTATTTTTGCTATTATCCACACAATGCATAGTTATTGTAGAATGGTTGAAAGTTATAGAGAAGCAAAAAGTACAGATAATAGGTAAGCCTAGTTCCAAGACAATATTGTGGTAGCCAATTTTTCCTATAGAGATCCCTACCCCCAATTTGATTCATGTATGGATATGCCTTGTTCTACTACTCAAATAAAGGAAGTTTTGTTCAGGTCTAATTAACCAAGTGCCAAAATTATTGGCTCAGAACAAGAAAGGCCAATGAATACTGGGACATTTATGGCAGCAACTAAGGAATATGCATTTGTAGGTTTTGTTTGTTTGTTTATTGTCTTTTCCCACATTAACCTGGTAGGAAATGCCATATGGCCATCTTGGCCACTATACATGATCTTGAGACTAAAGTTAACACAAACAAAAACAAAGTAAGGTGAAGCCAAAGCACCCATGACATCTAAGCCTTTTTATTCAGTTGTATTTGAATTACTCTTGAAGTTTTCAGCTCACATGAGCTAAAACAGTCACTTCTTAAGCCTACTTGAATTTTGACTTTATTACTTAAAACGGAAACAGTTGTAATAATATGATAGCAACAGCTGTTATACTTGGTTGATTTTTTTTTCCTAACTATCTTTTGATAGATAGATCAATGAAAAGCTAACAAAGAGACAACAAAATTGGGAATTAGCTGATTTTTATAGCTAAAATCATCCAGGACAGAACAAGGGGAAATTCTGTATTATTAATCTTATTTTACAGATAAGCAAAATCATGAAGTAACATGACAAAAGGAGAAAAGGGACAAAATTAATCACATTTTCAATTGAAACTCATGTTTTATTAATATTGTTTGTTTTTATGTTGCATGGCATTGCCATCCTTCAAATTTCTCATCCTATCAACCTATTTCCTCACTATTAATAAAGCTTACCTATAACCTATAATGTGAAAGTAAAAGTGAAGGAAGAAATTCTAAGTGGATAAAGAACAGTATCATTATCATAAAATTATATATTATTATAAAATTATGTAATTTCAAATAATATTTCAAAATTAGAAATCTAGGAAATAATGATATTGAAGAGAGAGCCAGGACTTGCTAGAACATTTCTTTCTTCAGCATGCATGTGGCTTTGGCCTTCTATATTCCTGGTCTTTGTCAACACTGAAACCCTATTGGTCCCAGCTCTCATGGAGTTATAGAAGAGATGGAAGAAATAGACCAAATCCAAGTAAACACACACATGATATGAAAACTCCAACTGTGACATGCCCTGTGTATGGGAGATAGTTCATAACAGGACAATTTGACATAGTAAGGAAGACTAAGCAATGCCCTCGGGGGGAACGATGTTTAAACCGATGTCTTTGAGATGAACAGGCTTAAGGGTGAATGAAACATTTTCCAACCCTAGGGAAAGCACATGCAAAAACTCTGTGAAAGCGGGAGTTCCTACATAAAAATATGTAGGGCTATGAAAAGATTGGTGAGTTGGGACTAGTTAGAGTAAGTGGTAGCATGACTAAAGGTATGGCTGACTTCAATCTTTTCAAAGCTTGGGCTTTTCAATTTGGTATTAATTTTTAGAAGCAGATTTAGTCCTCTTCTTTCCCAACATACGAGTTCAGAAACATTTTTTTCCACACCAATTAGTTTCCTATTGTTTAAAAGAAATCCATAGATAAAAAGATCCTTTTGGCAGAATATAGCTTAAGAGTTAAATCTTTTTTTCCCTTTGTAATATCTAGTCTAAATTTCTCTTGCTTCGATTTAAGCTATTTTAAGATAATACCTTTTCTGTGCTAATTTTTCTAAAAACTATACAATTTAGATGTGAAAGAGATCTTAAAGATATTCTAAAATAGTCCTTTAATTTTAAGGATGAAGAAAACTAAGCCCCCTATTGTGATTTATACAAGGTTTCCTAGTTAAAATGGCAGAAATGACTAGTTATTTCTCAAAAAAAAAGCCTGCCAAACTAAATCTCAATTTTTATATCCAACCATTATCATGTCAATCCTTTAATCCTTTTCATTGACTCTCCAGTTTTCCCACATTTCTGTTAAGCCATAAAGCTCAAAGCATGTCACAGAGAACCTTAATAACAGTGTACTGAAATGAAGCACAATAGGTTAGATTCCTGTAGTGTTTTTCACATTACTTCCCTAAAATACCTGTGCCTCAATTTTACAGATGTATCTCAAACAGGCATGTGAATAAAACTGTAAATTTTATTGCCAATATGTAAAAAGCTGTCAAAATATAACCACAATTGACTCTGTAAACTCATATACTATATTACACAGTGTAGATTTTTCAAGTATTTTTTTAATAGGAAAACTCTAAACATTACTTTTGAAAAGAGATTACTGGTAAGGCAGCAACGAAAGAGACATATGTAATTAGATGGTGAAACTCATCTGTTACTAAAGCAATTGTTGAATTTTCCTTTTCTTTGAATTAAGTTATATATTTTACAACAAATTGCCTAATATAACAGATATATTGACTGCCTAGGAATTTACATTTATTATAAATTAATTTTTCCATCTTTCCCTTGCTCTTAAATCCTTTTATGAATTAATTTTAGAGTTTATATCTGCCTTGGCTTTTACCTGTCATCATTTGTTTATTCTTTAATAATGAAATGAATTAATAATTCTTAGAAATTATAATTGGAAACATCCTCCATCTATCATGAACTAATTATACAGGAAAAATATTGCTTTTGAATAAAGTGTTATATAAGAGATAAAGTAACATAAAAAGCAAATGATTGCTGTCCCATACTGTGCACAAAGTAATTGTTATAGAGATATAGGTAAGTAGTATATAATAAAAATTGAAGTGTGCATATAAATGTACAAAGAAAGGTAATATGTATAATTATTATGTCAATTTTTTAAACTCAGAAAAATGAAAAACAGCAATCATACTCCCATTTTTTATATTTATATCATTTTATCTTTAAAAAAAAAAAACTTTAAATAACATTACTATAGTCCTGTTTTTGCTTTCTCAATGTTAGTCTAGATAGCAGTTTTCATCAAGGTAAGATGATCCCCCTTCCCTTTCTGGATGTGCAATCTCTACTTTTCACCTTCTACCTTTTTTCAAATATCTCCATATTTTCGTGTTTTTAAGGCTGTTAAAATTAATGTCATATTCATAATTTTTGCTTAACTTTATATAGATTTATTCATAATGTTGAAAAGCAATAAACTATATTGATATTATTATAAATATGTTAACTTCATTTAAGCATAGGCCAGATTGAGAACTCTATACTTTATTGGTAGAGAGTTTATTGAACCAATATACATCCAAAATTGTGATCCCTGAGTAGCTCTGAGAACTACTATTCCTATTGACAATTTTTGTGTCAAACAGAATTGACTTTATTATAATCCTTTTCTTCAAATTATTTCATGTCTTGGTTTGATTCATATTTGGATCAGGATTTTCTTATATATAATATAGTTTTTCCTGGACTTTCTAATTGCCTTTCCTTGTTCTTCCTGACCAAGCAACAAAACAAAAAGCTCCATATGTATTTGTATGTGTATCATATATATACACACACATATAAAATATAATGTATGTATGCTGCATGTATTTTACAGAAAATATACACAAAGTATATATATATATATATATATATGTCTATATATGTATATCTTTATATGTGTATCTCATGAAGTCTTTTTCCAAAAATATATATTCTCAAAGTACTGTAAATCTGCTTCCTTCAATCCCAGATTAGAGGCACCTGGTCAAAATTTATTAACATAGAATGCGTAGGCTCTCACGGGTTACATCCACACTTGTCTAGATCACATGAAGTCTGTTTTCTTTGTTTTTCACATGAGGTCTGGTTTTTGTGTTCTTCCTCATTTTGCTAGAATATATCAAGAAAAGTTCAAAGAAAAAATACACAAATTATAAATGTCAAAAGTCTTGAACATTTCGAATGTCTCAATTGGTGGTTTCAAAAGTCTTGAACATTTTGAATGTCCCAATTGGTGGTTTGGGTAGGTATAGAATTCTGAATTTAATATATATTTTCTACCCTCAGAACTTAAAAGGCATTTCTTCCTTTTCACATTCCATATTGTCAACTTTTCTTTAATTTGTACATTTCCTATCTTGAATTTTGATATTCTTTTTAAATTTGACTATTTTAGGATCTTTTCATTATTCATGATATTACATAGACGTGAATAGATGTTCTTCTTTGTTTATAAATTTCAGATTGTTATAGGGGTACATAAAAGTGGGCTTCATAGTTTGCTTTTGCATGAATAAAGTCAGATTTATAGATGTGCCCTTGTCCCAGAAAGTGTTCACTGAACCTTTTGGGTGGGAGCTTACCCCTTCCCTCCCACCACCCACCACTTAAATTTCACTGAATTTTGCTTCCGTATGAACTTACAGGTGTTGAGCCACTACTTCCAATTTAGTCTTTACAATGCACGGTGTTTGTTTTTCTATTCTTGCCATACTTCACTTAGAAGAATGGTCTGCAATTCCATCCAGGTTGTTACAAAAGATAGTAGGTCACCATCTTTTTATGGCTAAGTAGTATTCCATGGTATAAAAATACCACATTTTATTTATACAAATACTCATTCATGAATTTATAGGCACTTGGGTTGTTTCCATATTCTAGCAACTGTGAATTGTGCCTCTATGAACATTTGCATGTGACTGTCTTTTTTATAAAATTTCTTTTTTTTTTTTTTTCCTATGGGTAAATCCTTAATGTTGCTCTTTTAACATTCATTGATAGACCCTTTAATTTTAAAGACTCATCTTTTCCTACCACTCTAGAAGAGTTTTCTGTGTTATTTCTTTGATCACTTTCTTTTCTTTATTTTTTTAACCCCCCTGCTAGGGGTGCTATAAGCCAGATGTTGAATATTCTGTGATTACCCTCTAATCCTTAAGTTTTAAGCCAACATTTATTATGATTAATTATTTTCTCTTGGTTCTCTCTATATATATTTACATTAATTTCTAATTATTCAGTGGATTGTTTAATTTTTGAATTCACATCCTTAATGTATATTTCCATGGTCTTTAATTCTTCATATTTCATAGTTTATGCTTCATGTTTTATAGGTGAAATAATTTCCTTATTTCTCTGGAAAATTAAAGTTAGTTTTTGGGTTTTTGTTTTGTTCTGTTTTGGGCATAAGTCTGTTTTTAAAGAGATCATTTTGAAAAACTAATGCTATGTAATCCGGGGTCAGATTTTCTACATAATAGGGCTATTTTTTTCATACTGCTAGATTTTTTTTCATAAGTCTGGTAATACTTAACTAGTATTTATTATGCAACAATAAAGAGGTGGGTGAATTTTAGGTAGCTGGTGTGGGTTTCTTTTACCTTCGAATACATTTGTCTTTTCTCTAACATATTTTTTCTCATAGTGGCAAACCAGGCTAAGCATTCTGTGTTATCAACCATAAGGTTTCATTTTAGGATAATCAAGCAAGGAAATGCTTTCAGGTTAAGATATAGGGAATCTGACTACCAATGCATGTAATAACCTCTTTTTTAAACCTCAAGGGATAATTTATGGAATACTTCTTTTAGGTTAGTCATGAGCAGCAATCACCATCTTTCCTCTAAGTATCATGACCAAGAGATCAATCCAAAGAAAAAAAAGAAAGAAAAAAATATCTCTTGTAATGAAGAAATAGTCATTTGAAGCTCATTAATTTAACTTTTAATGAATATTTAAAATTAAATTTAATATTCCTTAATTATAATAGCAGTGACTACATGACATCTTTTATGTCTGTCTATCATTCTACTTTCTCTTTTTCTAAGTACAAACTACAAAATAATATTTACCTAATATTCTTTTTTTTAATTGTTTTTGTTGATTTTTTTATTAAGTCTTTTGTACATAGACATAAATACATTTATGCCCATTTCAGTGTGTTGATTATTTGTAAAAATTGGAGTGCTTACGTCATACTAATCAGCATAGCTTTCATCTCATTTACCCAATTATAGCATTAGGACATTTGTGTTCTATACATGATAGAACCAACTTATACTTGCAATGTGCTCCATAGTTGTGGTCCCCCTACTATCCTCTACTATACTTCCCACCCCCTCCCCATCCTTCATCCTCCCCTTCCCTCCTTCATCATAGCCTAAAGTTGTGTTTCATTTTTCATATGCAAGTGTGAGTTATTATAAACTGGTTTCACAGTAGTACTGAGTACATTGAATATTTTTTTTTCCAATCATGTGATACTTTGCTAAGAAGAATATTTTCCAGCTCCATCCATGTAAACATAAAGGAAGTAAAGTCTCCATTTTTTTCTGCTGCATAATATTCCATGGCATACGTATACCACAATCTATTAATCCATTCATGGGTCAATGGGCACTTGGGCTTCTTTCATGACTTGGCAATTATGAATTGAGCTGCAATGAACAATCTGCTGCAAATATTTTTATTTCCAAATGATTTTTGGTACTTTGGGTCACACCTAGTAGAGGAATTGCAAGATCAAATGGCAGGTCTACATTTAGATCCCTGAGTGTTCTCTGAACTTCCTTACAAAAGGAATGTACTAGCCTGCATTCCCACCAGCACTGCAGACGCATTCCCTTTTCTCCACATCCATGCCAAAACCTGTTGTTTTGGGATTTTGTGATGTGGGCTACTCTTATTGGAGTTAGATGGTATCTCAGTGTAGTTTTGCTTTGCATTTCTCTGATGATTAAAGATGATGAACATTTTTTCATGTGTCTGTAGGCCATGTGCCTGTCTTCTTCAGAGAAGCTTCTGTTCATGTCTCTTGCCCACAATGAAATGAGATCACTTGTTTTTTGCTTAGTAATAAGTTTGAGTTCTCTGTGGATTCTGGTTATTAGACCTTTGTCAGTAATATAACTTGCAAAAATCCTCTCCCATTATGAGGGCTGTCTATTTGCTTTACTTAGTGTGTTCTTGGCAGTGCAGAAGCTTTTTAATTTGATCAGATCCCAGTAATATATTTTTGATGTTGCTTCAATGGCCCTGGGTGTCTTCCTCATGCAGTATTCTCCCAGGCAAATTTTCTCAAGTGTTTTCCCTGCACTCTCTCTAAGAATATTTATAGTTTCATGTCTTAAGTTTAAGTCCTTTAACCAGTGAGAGTCAATTTTTGTTAGAGGAGAAAGGTGTGGGTCCAGTTTCAGTCTTCTACAAGTTGCCAGCCAATTCATCCAGCAC
>CAUYPK010065366.1:0-16626 GCA_963574355.1 Loris lydekkerianus
TACCATTCGATTCTATAATTCCTTTACTAGGTTTATACCCAGAAGACCAAAAATCACAATATAACAAAGACATCTGTACCAGAATGTTTATTGCAGGCCAATTCATAATTGCTAAGTCATGGAAGAAGCCCAAGTGCCCATCGACCCATGAATGGACTAGCAAATTGTGGAACATGTATACCATGGAATACTATGCAGCCTTAAAGAAAGATGGAGACTTTACTTCTTTCATGTTTACATGGATGGAGCTGGAACATATTCTTCTTAGCAAAGTATCTCAGGAATGGAAGAAAAAGTATCCAATGTGCTCAGTCCTACTATGAAGCTAAATTATAGCTTTCACATGAAGGCTATAACCCAACTATAGCACAAGACTATGAAGAAAGGGCCAAGGAAGGGGAAGGGAGGGAGGAGGTTAGGGTGGAGTGAGGGTAATGGGTGGGGCCACACCTACGGTGCATCTTAGAATGGGTACAGGCGAATCTTACAAAAAGCAGAATACAAATGTCTACATACAGTAACTAAGAAAATGCCACGAAGGCTATGTTGAACAGTTTGATGAGAATATTTCAGATTGTATATGAAACCAGCACATTGTACCCCTTTATTGCACTAATGTACACATCTATGATTTAACAATAATAAATAAATAAATAAATAAATAAATAAAATAAGTAAATACGTAAAAAAAAAAAGTAACTTTGAAAAATGAACAAGCTAAAAAGTTAAAAAAAAAAAAAAAGTTCGTCTAACTAAACTTCACCATGGTGCTGTTTTCCAGATGTCTCCTTTCGGGGCACATCAGCAACATGTGAAGAAAATCATGGCAGGCTAACTGGGAGGTATTAAGAGCTTCCCAGGAGTTTGGTGTTCCATGTTCCACCTGTAAGGACTCGCTGCCTTTTTGAGCTCCTTGAAGGTTGAAAATGAATCTCATTGTTTCATTTGCACATATTAAGCCTTCCATAAATGTATGTTTCTTGAATTAAAGAATTTTTGAATTTCAAGAGTATTTTAGTTGGTGGAATGTGAAAGATTTAGGTATAAAAATTATTCTGAAACTGGAATTATTTTATTTATTTATTTATTATTTGAGACAGTCTCACTTTGTCACCCTTGGTAGAATACCGTGGCATCATAGTTCACAGCAACCTCAAATTCTTGGGTTCAAGTAATTCTCTTGCCTTAGCCTTCCGAGTAGCTGGGACTACCGGTGCCTGTCACAATGCCTGGCTTTTTTTAGAGACAGGGTCCCACTCTTGCCCAGGCTGGTCTTTAACTTGTGAGCTCAGGCAATCCACCCACCTCGGCCTCCCAGAGTGCTGGGATTATAGGCATGAGCCACCACACCCAGCCTGTGAAATCATTTTAGAACAATTCATTAGGCATCATTTTTAAAGTGTATCAGGCAACGAGAAGCACATGGAAGAGCTTTTTTTTGTTGCAAGAATAGTGGCATTTTACTGTTGCACACAGAATAGGAGGTTCTATCTAGAAAAAAATGCTGAGCAGTGTTCATAGCTTCTCAATTGAGCATGAACTAAAATAAAATACTAAGCACCTGCTGATTGAGTGGACCCCTTCTTGGCCAAGGAGACCCCAGAGACACCTTAAAACTGAGTTCCCAGCCATGAGGAAGTAGGAAATCAGACATGCCTCATTACACTCTCTCCTTTGCTAACTAACAATCATCACACATTTTTTTTGAGCGGTGCAGAGGGAGTTTTCATGTCTTTGCTTCACCTTTTGATATAAGATAGCCACCATTTCTGCACCATATAGGGGCATAAAGCCCCACTACACAGGTGCAAGTTTCTCCTTTCATAAATATTCATGACTCCTATAGCTTGTTAAATATGTATACTTGGCCAGTATAAATTCCTGTTTCCACTGTCCCTGCCTTGCAGTAGCTGTTCTTGGTTTCCAGTCAGGCTCTGCTTTCTGGCCTGTTGTTAGGCTAGCCGCCTACAGGCTGCAACCCTTTATGAGAAGCAAAGCTTTCCTTTCCAAATTTATGAATGTCATTGTTTCTTCAGTTAACAAGTGAATAAAATTAAGTTCTACAGACTGAAAGCCAAAGATATCCTTTTCCTGGGACAGGGTAAACTGAATGACCAGACATTACATAAATGGTAAAACAGACAGAAAACAATGCTTAATATAAAATATCAGTGAAACCTAATGAGGGAAGATAGAACCGAAAATCTAGATTTGTTCAATGAATTTTTCAGGGTTTCCTCGGGAGTACTGACACACACACAGACCTGTAAGCATGAAGCAGGTGGAGGTTTTCCCTGCTCCATTATGTCCCAGAAGAACAGTGATCTGTCCTCTGTATAGATTCATGGTCAGACCTTTGACTGCTATGTGCTTAGTCCTTCCTCTGTGAAACACCTGCAGAAAAGTCAAGGTGTGACTGACAGTTTAACATGTACAAACAGGGAAGAACATTTCTCAAGAACCTATGATAGGTTCCACACCCACCAATTTTCTTTGAAAATTCATCAGTAGGAATCCAAGTGGAAGTCTTAAATAGGGAGCCCCTTCTTTTAGTGTCTAACTGGCTGTAGTACTAAGGAAGCTGACCTGGAGCAATCCCATGATCTTCTCCCTGACCTCTGGAACCTGGCAATTGAGCACCTAAACCACAGAAGGTCTCTTGCCTATGGCATGAACAGGCCTTCTTACCTCTGTTTCTGAAGCTATGCCTTGCCACTTTTGCTGGAAATGTTGATCTGGGGAGGGAATCCCAGAAAGAGCAGCCTATTTTTCAAGTCAAATGTCTCTGGTATTTCAAATACCACTGATTTTTTAATTTTATAAATAATTCATACATAGAGTATAAAGAAGATAAAAATAAAAATCTTCTATGTTGGCTCGGCGCCTGTGTTCAAGTGGGCTAAGGCACCAGCCACATACACCTGAGCTATGGGTTCGAATCCAACCCGGGCCTGCCAAACAACAATGACGGCTGCAACCAAAAAATAGCTGGGCATTGTGGTGGGTGCCTATAGTTCCAGCTACTTGGGAGGCAGAGGCAGGAGAATCGCTTGAGCCCAGGAGTTGGAGATTGCTGTGAACTGTGATGCCACAGCACTCTATCCAGGGTGACAGCTTGAGGCTATGTCTAAAAAAAAAAAAAAAAAAAGAAATTATGTCAACTCCTGAGATAGTACAGAAGTTTAATATATGCCTTAGATGATTTCTGTCCTAAATGGCATTTAGGCTGGACTTGGGGTCTGGAGTCCAGACACTATAATTGAGTGGGACTTAGATGTTACTTATTCCACAATCTATTGACAGCTGTCACTGGGTATATGTGGGGGATTGGTTCCAAGATCCCAGTGTATATCAAGATCTATGCACAATCAAGCTCCATAGTTGGCCCTGTAGAACCTGTGTATACCCCCCATATACTCAGGTTTCACATCCCCAAATATTGTATTTTCAATCAACATTTGGTTGAAAAAAATCAGAGTGTAAGTAGACCTACACAGTTCAAACTTGTGTTGTTAAAGGGTCAGGTGTAATTGAGTTTGGGAGCAAAGTGCTACTGAAAGTAATTTGGTAACCTCCCGTGCTCCCATTTCCATTTGATTATTTGTCTGTTTGCTTGTCTGTTTGGAAAAACAGGACCAGTCTGTTGTCCCAGTCTAGAGGGCTATGGTGTTATATCTTATAGGAACCCCACACTCCTGGGCTGAAGTGATCCTCCTGCATTAGCCTCCTGAGTAGCTGGGACTACAGGCTTGGAACATAGCACAAAGCTATTTTTTTCCATTTTTAGTAGAGATGGGATCTCATTCTTGCTTAGGCAGGTCTCTAACTCCTGGCCTCAAGTAATTCTCCTGCCTCAGCCTCCCAGTGTTCTAGGATTAGAGGAGTGAGTCACTAATTGAGGCAGTTAACCCGGCCTGATTGTTTTAAATCAAATATGATAGTCCTGTTCCCTGACTTCTCAGTTTTCCATGCAGTAGAGGTGACCATGTGACAGAATCCTGGGAACTAAAAATAAGGGGAATTAGGAAGGAAGGCAGTCTTGCCAAAAGAAAGCATTTTAATTCTTATCTCTCCCCTTAGAGCAGTGGCTCTCAACTTTCCTAATGCCGCAAACCTTTAATACAGCCCGAAGGGGTCACGACCCACAGGTTGAGAACAGCTGCCTTAGAGGAACTAAGTATCCATTTTGTAGCCAGGAGATGATAAGCAGGAATAAAAGAAAGCTAACAGGTTATAAATGGCCTGGGGAAAAAAATCAATCAATCAATCAGAAGGAGCTGGGATAGCTTTGTTGAGTAGCTGAAATAATGCCAGAATCATCTGCTTTAACTGTTTTTTGGGTGATAAAAGAAATAAAAATTCCCACAGTAAGTTGCGTGGAGAATCAAGCATTCCTAAGTAGCACCACAGTGCATGGAGGAGCTGGAGCTAGCCACCATTTTCAGGATCTACTTGATTCCACAAGCAGAAGAAGGCAGCACGTTGCTATAGAATCAGTGGTACAGAGAACGCTGCCATGTCCTTCACACAAATTAACCATGCTCTGTATGACACTCCAGGGCACACAGCTTACTTCCAGGCATCCTATTAGGGGAGTCTTCAGCCAACTCAAGGCTCAGAAAACCCTTATGAAAGACCAAATGCCTCTACTTCTACATTTGAAAGTCAACAGTAAAATCTGGTTTAAAAAGTGATTTCATTATATAAAAGCCATCTTTCAAATGGCTGAATTCTAATGTGTCTCCAACAGTGGGGTGTTTGGCATTAGAAGGGTGAGAAGTGACTATTTTGAAGAGAGAGGTCATCTAGACCTTCTATCCAGTCATTTAACTTTATGACAGGAAATGGGACATTTCAAGTTATATTTATAATTTTGAGGCTAGCATAACAAAAGAGAATTAAAATCTTCACTCATAAAACATATCCTGTAATAACTGTTAGGATAAAATAGAAACTTATATGCACTATTTCTTAAGTTCTTGGGAGGAGATTTGTGAGCTGATACCTTGCACAGATGCTGAATTTCAATTCCTTTGATCAAATCAGTAGGCTCCTTCTGAATAAACTCACTTTTCAGAGCTTTTACAGGATTCCTCATATTCAGCAGTGATCGTGCAGCAGGTATAGGTTTTCCATGCCAGTAGGAGGGCTGGAGAAGAGTCAACTTACACATTAATCATTTAGGTGAAGTGACTTCCTCTTCTGGAAGATAAATATTTTGGTAAATTAGAATCCCCCCTCCAGCCCTTCAGTTTACTTGTTGTATCAAATATTTAACGATGCCTGGAAAAGTTAAGCAACACTCATACTCATTACTAATCAACTGCATTCCAACCTACAACCTATGGTCCTGGGATGGAGTTACAAAAGATGGCTCATACTCAGGCCCCTGGTGTCTCAGGGAAGCTATGTGTCAGCGCTCAGCATCCTTGTGGGTAGAGGCCTGGAGAAATACTGAAATTAACTATCTGTACATTTCCCCCACATTGCATGAGAGGCAAGTATGGCAGCCTTTGCAGAGGTCCCAACTGTGTCATTCAGACAGGACCAGTCACAGTAAGACCATGGGGCAAGGCCACCAGATGCTACTGTGGTAGGAATGAATCAGGCATGAAGAACTCAGCTTTGTAAGAAAAACTTGGTCATCATAGGAGAGAAGTCTGAGAACTTTAAGAGCTGTGTCTCCTGCCAGGGCCCTGGGAATCACAGAGGTCTCAAAGAGCTTCAGGGCCATTTCAACAGTGCAGTTAAATGGGGAAAGAGGCAATGTTGGGAAGTCTAGTATGTTGGGAACATGTGGGTCTGACATTTGAGAGGGCACATGTGAGATATCCACGGGTACTCTCAGGGGTGGGCAGCCTCTGTATGGACTGATGCCAGGCATGAGCTGTGGGGTAAGAGTCAGAGAAACTTAGACTCGTTAATGTGCTCCACTGGCAACCATAAGCTGATAGGTTTGGGATGAACCCAGGTTAGAGACTTCCTGTAGTTTGAGATTTGAATCAGAACATCACTGAGAGGGATAGGAATACTGATGATAACAGTGTAAAGTCTGGCTTGGCGCCTGTAGCTCAGTGAGTAGGGCGCCAGTCACATACACCAAGGCTGGCAGGTTCAATGCCAGCCTGGGCCTGCTAAACAACAATGACAACTGCAACAACAAAAAAAATAGCCGGGCGTTGTAGCGGGCACCTGTAGTCCCAGCTACTTGGAAGGCTGAGGCTAGAGAATCACTTAAGCCCAAGAGTTGGAGGTTGCTGTGAGCTACGATGCCACAACACTCTACCAAGGGTGACATAGTGAGACTCTGTCTCAAAAAAGGAAAAACAAAAACAAAAACAAAAAAAATGTAAAGTCTTACACCAATCTATAAAACAGCAGCATTAGTACTCACCAGGGCAAAGAAGTACCAAGGCTTGGGTGTACCATACTTTCCTGGGAAGATGGACTCCACATACCAGGCCACTAAGCCATATAAGAAAGAGTCCAGTAGTAACATCAGCAGTACCTGAGTGAAGTTAAACTCTCCGCTTACATTGCCCATGTTCCTCCATTGGATGCCTGTGCCTATTAGAAAAAAAGGAAATCAGTCATCATATCAAAGACACAGAAGAATCTGGGTGTGGTGGCAGGTGCCTTAGTTTCAGCTATTCAAAGACTGAACCTAGAAGTTCAAGGTTACATTGGGCTGTGATTACACCTGTGAATAGTCACTGCACTGTAGCCTAAACAACCTAGTGAGGTCTTGTTTCTGAAAAAAGACAGAGCAGAAGAGTTACCAGAGTTTTCCAAACAGTCAGGGACCAATACTGGACTATTTGTATCTGGGGCACTATAGGACCAATGCTAGGCACAGGAAAGGGGAAAACTCAAGAAGTTTCTCCCATAAGATAAAATATTTTCATTACCAAGAGATACATCTTAGTACATCTCCACACTTTCACACATGCTATCTGGAATGTTTTCCTACTCTTTTCCCACCTTCTTGGTTTGGCTAATTCTTACTTCAAAGGTCGGGGCAGACAGCTCCTTACCCAAGAAGGAGTCCATGTACACCCACTCTCCTGTCTGCGCGAGATGCTCAATCCATGTGGATCTGGAGCACCCTGTGCTAACTCACAAGAGCTCCTGCCCTGTGTTGTGAATCTGTTCATTTATTATTGTCCAAAATGTGTGGGGTCTCTGGGGCCAGAGACTGTCTTGGGGTCTATTGTGCAGCAGATACTCTATATGTGCTTACTTCATGAATAAAGGGAAACATTAATGAAGGGCTTGGGACCAAGCCAGTATGTATGGAGATTCCTGGGTACGATTCCTGGTACATATCCTATGTGAGCCAAGTGTTCAATCTGAATAAAAGTGAACAAAGCTTTGAAGATGCTGCACACCACCCCTACCATGGCGGCTTGGGACTTGGTTAATATGAGATTCTGATGAGGTATAGATGACTGGACCCAGGATTCTGTGTCTAACAAGGTCTCTGGAATTGCTAATGCTGCTGGGTTTTGGACCACACCGTGAGGAGCAAGAGGACCAGGTGACCTCCGAGGCCCTTCTGATAATGAAATTCTCTGGCTTGTCTGTCTGTATGTTCCTACCAAGAGCTTTGCCTTTCATTCTCTCTTTGGGTTATGAGACCTTGTACATCCTAGGACTGATTCCAAAGCTGCAGCAAACATTAAGTACGCTCAGTTCATGAAAGCCAGGTAAACAGGCTCATGAAATACCAAGTCTGCATGTCCAAATGGAAGAAAGAGACAAAGCCCCCTTCCTGCCTCAGTAGACTTTTATCAGTTAACCTTATTGTGAATATTCATTTAGAAAAACACACATAATTTAACAAACAATTACAAAGAAAATACCTGTGAAAATTGACTACCAAGTCAACTGCCTCTCAAGTCCCAAATGTACGTACCCCTAGCACAACCTCATCCCTACATTGATGTTCATAGGCAGCATATTTGTGCTTGACTTTTCTTATCCACTCTTATTATTCCCTTTAATTGAATATTTAGATCTTTCACATTTAACGTGATTATTGATTGTCTGGACTAAAAGCTATCATCTTGTCACTCATTTCTATTTGTTCCACACTGATGTTTCCTTTAACTTCTTTTTCTGCCTTTTCTTACATGAATGGAGAATCTTATATTCCATTTTATCTCCACTGACTTTTATACTTCACCTAAAGCCTTTATATTGTTTTGGGGTTTACAATATACATCATCTTTAGTCAGAGTCTATCATCCAAATAATATCATACCCCTTCATGTATAGTAAAGGACCTCAAACAATATATTCCCAATTCTCACCTCCCATCCTTTGTGCTATTGTTGTCACACATTTTACTTCTACATAGCTATAAACACAAGTCATTGCTACCATTTTTGCTTTAGACAGTCAGTTCTCTTTTAAAGCAAAAAAATACTGGACAAAATAAGTTGTATTTTTTATTTTCAGTGCTCTTAATTTATTTGTGTAGATTCACATTTTTTTCGGGTCTGATACTCTTTTTGCCTGAATAGCTCAATATTTCATGTAATGTCTTCTACAATTCTCTCAGTTTTTATTTGACAGTCTTCACTTCTTTTTTTTTTTTTTTTTTTTTTTTTTTTTGGTTTTTATTTCAGGTTAATGTGAGGGTACAAACAACCAGCTCACAATATTTGAATTTGTTAGGTAGAGTCCCTTTTGTAGTTGGGTCCCACACTCAAAAGGTGTACCATATACCTCTACATTGTGCCCATTAAATAAGAGCACCCCAAAACTCCCTTTTTCCCTCTCCCTTGGTCTCCCTCTCCCCAGCTTGAATTGAATTCAGTTTTTTTTTTTTTTTAGTACATTTATTTTTTTTTTTTTAATGTGGAGAGAATATTTATTTATTTAATTAATTAATTTATTTATTTATTTTGGCCAGGGCTGGGTATGAACCTGCCACCTTCAGCATATGGGGCTGGCGCCCTACTCCTCTGAGTCACAGGAGCCGCCCCTGAATTCAGTTTTTCTCTTATGTAGGCGTGTATTAGATCATCTACTGGCTTCATAGTAGTATTGACTATGTTGGATACTTGCTTTTCCATTCTTGTGATACTTTACTAAGAAGGATGTGTTTCAACTCCATCTAGATTAATACAAAAGATGTAAAGTCTCCATCTCTTTTAATGGCTGAACAGTATTCCATGGTACACATATACCACAGTTTGTTAATCCATTCCTGAGTTGATGGGCATTTAGGTGGTTTCCACATCTTGGTGATTGTAAATTGAGGTGTGATAAACAATCTAGTTCAAATGTCTTTATGACAAAATAATTGTTTTTTCTTCTGGGTAGATGCCTAAGTAGTGGGGTTGCAGGGTCAAATAGAAGATCTAATTTGAGTTCTTTGAGGATTTTCCATACTTCTTTCCAAAGAGGCTGTATTAGTTTGCAGTCCCACCAGCAGTGTAGAAGTGTTCCCTCCTCTCCACATCCATGCCAGCATCTGAAACTTTGGGACTTTGTGATGTGGGCTAATCTTAGTGGGATTAGGTCATACCTCAGAGTAGTTTTGATTTGCATTTCTCTGATTATTAAGGACAATGAGCATTTTTTCATATGTTTGTTAGCTATTCATCTGTCTTCCTCAGAGAAGGTTCTGCTCATGTCTTTTGCCCAGTGGTAGATGGGATTGTTTGCAGAGTCTTTACTTCATATATATATAGGAATATATAGATATATATAGATGTAGATATGTATAAATTTTGAGACAGCATCTCATTCTGTTGCCTAGAGTGCCATGGTGTCGTCGTAGCTCACAGTAACCTCAAACTCTTAGACTCAAGCGATTCTCTTGCCTTGGCCTTCTGAGTAGTTGGTGCCTGTCACAACACTCAGTTAATTTTTCTATTTTTAGTAGATATGGGGTCTTGCTTTGCTCAGGCTAGTCTTGAACTCCTGAGTTCAAGAGATCTATCTGCTTCTGTCCCCCAGAGTGCTAGGATTATAGGCATTCATAACAACCTCAAATTCTTGGGCTTGATTCATCCTCTTGCCTCAGCCTCTCGAGTAGCTGGGACTACAGGCTCCTGCCACAACACCTGACTAGTTTTTCTATTTTTAGTAGAGATAGGGGTCCCACTCTTTCTCAGGCTGGTCTTGAACTCCTAAGCTCAAAGCAATCCACTCACTTTGGCCACCTAGAGGGATAGGATTACAGGTATGAGCCACTGCACCTGGCTTCTTTCAGCACTTTAATGATGCCACTTCATTTTCATCTGGCTTATATATGTTTATTGATCATTTTCTTTTTTTTTCATAAAATGCCTAGTCAAGTCTTTTCACCCATTTTTAACTACAAGATCAGATTGCTAATGGGTTTGTATGGATTCGTGAAATATTCTGAATGGATATAAGCCTTCTGCCAGTTAAATGTGTTGCAAGTATATTTCCAAGCTGTAGCTTACCTTGTCCTTCTCTTTATGGTATTTTAATTTTAATGTTAATTTTTTTATTCTTTTACTTTCTGATTATTCTTCTGTCTTGTTCAAGAAATCCTCACTACTGCAACGACATGAATATACTTTCTCCAAAGATCTTTATCATTTTCTTGACATTAGAGTTGATTTCTGTGTAGGTGTAAATTAGAAGTCCAATTTCTTTTTTTTTTTTTTTTTTTGAGACAGAGCCTCAAGCTGTCACCCTGGGTAGAGTGCTGTGGCATCACAGCTTAAAGCAACCTCCAACTCCTGGGCTCAAGCGATTCTCCTCCCCTCGCTTCCCAAGTAGCTAGGGCTACAGGTGCCTGCCACAATGCCCGGCTATTTTTGGTTGTAGCCGTCATTGTTGTTTGGCAGGCCTGGGCCAGATTCAAACCTGCCAGCTCTGATGTATGTGGCTGGCACCTTAGCTGCTTGAGCCACAGGCGCCGAGCCCCAATTTCATTTTTGACCAGAAGGTTCTCCAATTGCCCCAGCTCATTTATTGAATCCCAATACTCTGTAGTATCATTTCTAACTTTTAACAACATGTTTGTCTGGCTTTTTTTCTTGGCAAACTCTCCTTGTCCCCACATCTGTTTAATCTTGATTGTTCTAAATCAAGTAAGACAGTCCTGTTTCCTGGTTTCTCAGCTTCCTTTGGAGTAGAGGTGGCCATGTAACATAATTCTTCTCATTCCCTACTTAACCTTCACTTTGACTCAACCAATCTTTATTATTACACCTTCTTTCTATTAGTTTGGAAGTTATACATGTTTCTAGCCTTTTCGTGCTTGGTATAGTAATGAATTATACCAGGTATATTTTACTTAATGAAGTCTAATTAATATATTTACTCTTCCTCCAGAATTTATGAATTTATCTTATAAACACCCCCTTATGTATTTTAATTTCATTTCTTTTTTAAAACCTAAGGACATTATAATTATTATTATTATCTCATACAGCCAATATATAAAACCACTCCCTTTAGGCTCCCACTGTTGTTCCTTTGAAAAGCAATTTTTTTTTTTTTTTTTTTTTTTTTTGTTGGGGATTCATTGAGGGTACAAGAAACCAGGTTACACTGATTGCATTTGTTAGGAAAAGTCCCTCTTACAATCATGTTTTGCCCCCCAGAAGATGTGGCCCCACCACACCAAGACCCCATCCCCCTCCCTCCTTCCCTCCTTCTGCTCTTCCTTTCCCCAGTCTTTTTTTTTTTTTTTTAGATGCCAGTGCCTTGACATCACAGCTCACAGCAACCCAATTCTCTTGCCTCAGCCTCCCAAGTAGCTGGGACTACAGGTGCCCACCACAATGCCCAGCTATTTTTTTTTTTTTAATTTACACAGATGTTTAGTTAGTTTTGTTTACAGAGCAGTGATTTCTCTTTTGAAGTCTCCAATGGTGGCTAGATAACTTCGTTAGGCAAGAATGCCAGTTTAAAAGAAATTTATGCAGAATCCTAAAAATAACAGATGTTGGTGCTCCTTAAGAGGAGGAAAGCTTGACTATATCAGCAGCTTTCTTTTTATGCCTGTTACTCAGAAGCAATTCTGCTACAGTCTCTACATCCCATGATTTTGAAGACAAAGCCACTATTACTGCATTCCTATCACAGCCCATAGCGCATAGGTTTTCTATTTTTAGGGTGTATTCTGGACTAGAAATTGGTGTTCCAGAATACACATGTGCCCAAAGTCGAGCTGTTTGAACATTTCCGGGTTTTCTTTGTACTGATTTGCTACTAGGGCATCTTGTGGAGCATCTAGTTCTGCAGCTGCAAGCTGTGCTTGCAATGACAGTAACACTGTGCGGGCAGTCATTGCTGCTGCCGATTGATCCTTCAGGATATCCAAACAAATAGCCCCTGTGATAGAACTAATACTAGGGTGCTGTATTTTAGTGATAAACTGGACATTAGGAGGAGTAAATGGATATGTTTCAGGCATTTTTATCTCTAGTCGATATCTTCCTCCTTCATATGGTATGTCTGGAGGTCCTGCTATTTCTCCTCTTAATTCTGTAAAATGCTCATCTACAAGATCTACTTTAATTTGATTTTTGCTGGTCCGCTTCCTCTTCCACTGCTACGATAACCACCACTGCCGCCACCTCTTCCTCCACCACCTCTTCCCTTGGCGATTCAGACCCAAGCACATGAACACTGCCATCCGGCCGCCGAGTTTTCCTCAGTCCATCCCACTATTTTCAGAGACAGGGTCTCACTCTTGCTCAGGCTGGTCTTGAACTCCTGAGCTCAAGCAATCCACCCGACTCAGCCCCCCGAGTGCTGGGATTACAGGCATGAGCTGCGCCCCCGGCCAGGGTAATTTTTCTTTTCTTTTCTTTCTTTCTTTCTTTTCTTTTTCTTTTTCTTTTTTTTCTTTTTTTTTTTTGAGACAGAGTCTCATTAGGTCACCCTCGGAAGAGTGCAGTGCCATCATGGCTCACAGTAACCTCTAACTCTTGGGCTTAAGTGATTCTCTTGCTTCAGCCTCCCAAGTAGCTGACGCTACAGGCGCCCGCCACAAGGCTGGGCATTTTTTTTTGTTGCAGTTGTCATTGTTGCTTAGCTGGCACGGGCCAGGTTCAAGCCCTCCAGCCTCGGTGTATGTGGCCGGTGCCGTAACCACTGTGCTATGGGCGCCGAGCCCAGGGTAATTTTTCTATTTGTTGACAGGGTCTCACTTTGCTCCGGGTGGTTACAAACTCCTGAGCTCAGGCAATCCACTCGCCTCAGCCTCCTAGAATGCTAGGAGCTTTTCATTATTTTCTGTAGGAAGGAGGATCTGAACAATATAGACAGAAGATAGCTTTTCTTGTAATAGCTTCTGAGAAAGCACTCACAGCTGCTTCTTAGTACAGTCTTCATTTCCTGCCAGAAAGCCAAGTGGTCCTAATTCATTCTTTCATTCACTTAACAAATATATATTTAGTGTCTACATTTTACCAGATCTTAGTCTAGACACTGGGGATATGGAGTGGTAAAATAAAGTCTTAAATAGATTAGACTCCTGTTCTAACAGTTTACTGCCACTTAGATAATAATGCCTCCTCCTCTCCACCCCCAAATAGTGCCTCCTCTCCACCTCTTTAACTTCCATGAAGAAGGATGTTTCTCTAAACCTACTGGCCTCTTACCTTAGAGTTACTCTTTCCACAAAAATATAATACCTGGTTGGTTAGCAACAAGAAACACATTTGTCAATTGGGTCTAGTTAATTTTTCTAAAGTCCTAAAAAAACATGGGAAGGATGAAATTTAATTTCTTTCTTCTTCTCTTTCCATTCCACAACAATGAAAGGCTGATAAATGGGTATGTGGCTCAAATTGTTCTGCTGGCTCAAACTTTGTCTCAGATAGATTGTCCCAGGGTAGAAACTGGGAAGCAGGAAGTTAATAAGTCCATCTAGCTTTCATGCTAAGCTACATCACCCAAAGTAGTCTTTGTGAGTTATAAAAGGAATATGTTGGTATTAACATGATGATGCTTTTGTTTTATTACTCAATTATCAATTAGCTCAAAGAAGTAGGGCACTGGCCCCATATACCAGAGGTGGTGGGTTCAAACCCAGCCCTGACCAAAAGCTGCAAAAAAAAAAAAAAAAAAAAAAAAAATTATCAATTGGTTCAGAAATCAAGGAAAGAAATATGCTATTTATTGAGTCTCTCCAAAACTAAAAACAATCTATCAAATAATAAATCAATCAATTAATCAATAAATGATAGCCTCAAGTGACAAGGCCAGCTGCTCCACAAACATGCAGGTCCAGATTTTAGGAACAGGCTGAACTGTTCCTTCCATACCAACAGAGTAGGCCCATTAACCCTCAACCCAGGGTTCTGAAATATTTTGTGTACAGTGATTAATGCTTAAGAATACAACTGAAAGTTCTACACTAGACTTATTGAGAAAATATCTAGAGGAATTTCATTAGTTCACTCACTATTTATAAAGTCTGTAATTAATTCAAGCAGATAGGTCCGATGAGTAGAAAAATCTAATCCAGTGAATTTATAAGGATTTTTAAATAAGAAAAATTGCCCTTGGGTTTCCAACATTTTATTATTCATATCCTTAGGAATTACTTCCTGCTTGTGAGCATATTCATCTGTGTTCCTTCAGCCATAACTGTAGACATAGCATTTGTGAGCCATCCTGTGCCCTTCATGAAGGAACATTGATCCCAAGTTCAATGAGGTCGGTGTGCTTTCAAACCAAGAGAACCTTAGTGTGTGACAAATATAAGAGTTCACTCAGTGAAACCTCTCACCCCAATTCTCTCAACTTGCAACAGATGGGCCCCACAAAGAATCCATATTGATTCACTAACATATGCAATGGGCCCCAACTTTTTTGGCATCAGGGACTGGTTCTTTGAAAGATAATTTTTCCATGAATGTAAAGGTGGGTAGGGGAAGCAGATGGGACGGTGGGGGAGGAGGAGGAACTTAGGTGGTGATGCTGCGGGGTTGGGTTCCTAACAGGCCACAGACCAACATGATCTGTGGCCTGGGGGTTTGGGAAACTCAGATATAAGGAATCAGACATACTGTTTTAAATCTATTTTTCCCACGAGCATTTATAATTGTGATCTCATCATTGCTTTATTAAAGAAAACTACTTACTTTTAATAAATTCTGGTCAACTTAACATCTTTTACTATATTTTACACAGCTTTAAGCCAAGGGCCCATTTGGACCATGCAACAATTCATTGTTAGGTGGTGCCTCTGACAAAATCATTAGGGTTATCCCAATTATAGCAAGGGTATCCACAAACTAGATCCAACTTACAACTCCTACTCTAGTCATCTACTGCAAAACCAAGAGGTAACATTTGGAACCAGGGGTCTGGTGATAATAGCTCTAATGTTGAGTAATGAAGGCACTTGCCAGAACATTCACAGTGTATCATCTTAGTGTACCACTGAAACTGGAAACAGTAAGTATCAAAACCTCATTAAATTCAGTTGGCCCTATATTTTGATTGATATTTGGGCCATAATTTTCTGCAATGAACTGTAGGTATTAAGAGGAATTCTTCGGAGAGAGGATTAAAGATGGTGGCCGAGTAACAGCTTCCCTGCAACTGGGCACAGCGAGTCTGGGGAGACAGGACTCCAGGCATCTCTGGCCGGTGGGATCTGCCTATAATCATCACTTTGAGGATACAGTGAGCCAGTAAGGGACTTCTGGACCCCAAGAGGAGGACAAAAACAGTGGAGAACTGGCAAGTGGTTGCATGTGTTCGATCAACCTAATCACGCCGGCAACCGTGAGTACAAGCAGCAGTGAGATTGCAAACCGGAAGGGCCTTACCTGTGAACTGTTTTGGTGTTCTTGAACTTGGAACTCAGTTGAACTGCCTTGGGGAGAGCTTGAGCAGGAGTATGGAGAACCTTGGGCAGTGTCTGGGGCCCCAGACTGAGCCACTGAACTGGGCGCAGGAAGACATTGTGAACTGCCCCAGCAAGCTACGCCCTCAGGGTCCCAGAGCAAGGATCGGGTGGGACAAAGTAACCTAGTGACTGAGCAGCCTAAAGGTGGGGAGTGAGCTGCCTTACAGCCTTAATCCTTAGGGGCAGAGTGAGACGATTTTGGCACACTGGAGCCTTGGGCTATTGCTCTGGGTAGAGTGCCGTGACATCACAGCTCATAGCAACCTCAAACTCCTGAGCTTGGCGCAGCCCAGACCTCCATAAGAGCTGTGCAGTGAACCCCCACCTGTGACCCGCACCCACCAGGCCTCCGCATTCCCTCACTAGGAACTGCGGGAGCCACGCAACCCTGCATCCTCCCAGCCTCCACACTAGCCCGTTCATCTGGCCAGGGACTCTGGTTGCTGCGTGCCCTCTGGAGCCCTCCCTGCCTCTGCGCAGAGCCCTTCTCCTGGCCAGAGACTGCTGGAGCCTTGGGCTTGCTGTGCCAAAGTCACCAGGCGCCAGGCACTTCCAGAACCATGAGCACCACCCCCAGCCTTGTTGCTGGATCCAGGTGTGTCACACACTGGAGCTGCTTCCACAACCAGAACTCCCTAGCTAGAGCAGCCCCATAGGAATCACACAGGGTCACTCCCTACAAAGATCCAGCAACAATAGAGTGAACCCGCTGGGGTCTAATCTTGGAGACACACCTCCCCAACTCTGAGGACGGCCAGAGGCAA
>CAUYPK010065367.1:0-34877 GCA_963574355.1 Loris lydekkerianus
TATTTGATCTTTGACAAGCCAATTAAAAACATTCAGTGGGGAAAAGATTCCCTATTTAACAAATGGTGCTGGGTGAACTGGCTGGCAACCTGTAGAAGACTGAAACTAGACCCACACCTTTCACCATTAACTAAGATAGACTGTATCAAAGATTTAAACTTAAGACATGAAACAATAAAAAATACTAGGAGAGAGTGCAGGGAAAACCCTTAAAGAAATCGGTCTGGGCAAGTATTTTATGAGGAGGATCCCCCCAACCCCTGGGAAATTGAAGCAGCTTCAAAAATACACTACTGGGACCTGATCAAACTAAAAAGCTTCTGCACAGCCAAGAACATAGTAACTAAAGCAAGCAAACAGCCCTCAGAATGGGAGAAGATATTAGCAGGTTATGTCTCCGACAAAGATTTAATAACTAGAATCCACAAATAACTCAAACATATAAGCAAGAAAAGAACAAGTGATCTCATCGCAGGCTGGGCAAGGGACTTGAAAAGAAACTTCTCTGTAGAAGATAGGTGCACAGCCTACAGACATATGAAAAAATGCTCATCATCTTTAATCATCAAAGAAATGCAAATCAAAACTACTTTGAGATATCATCTAACTCCAGTAAGATTAGTCCATATCACAAAATCCCAAGAGCAGAGATGTTGGTGTGGATGTGGAGAAAAGGGCACACTTCTACACTGCTGTGGAAATGCAAACTAATACATTCCTTCTGGAAAGATGTTTGGAGAACACTTAGAGATCTAAAAATAGATCTCCCATTCAATCTATAATTCCTCTACTAGGCATATACCCAGAAGACCAAAAATTACATTATAACAAAGATATTTGTATCAGAGTGTTTATTGCAAGCCAATTGATAATTGCTAATTCATGAAAAAAGCCTAAGTGCTCATTGATCCATGAATGGATTAATAAATTGTGGTATATGCACACCATGGAATATTATGCAGCCTTAAAGAAAGATGGAGACTTTACCTCATTCCTGTTTACATGGATGGAGCTGGAACATATTCTTCGTAATAAAGTATCTCAAGAATGGAAGAAAAAGTATCCAATGTACTCAGCCCTAATATGAATCTAATTTTTGGCTTTCATATGAAAGCTATAACCCAGTTATAACCTAAGAATATGGGGAATGGGGAGAGGGAGGGGACAGAGGGGGGAGGATGGGCGGAGGGAGGGTGATAGGTGGGATTACACCTGTGGTGCATCTTACAAGGGTACTTAGTAAATGTAGAATATAAATGTCTTAACACAATAACTAAGAAAATGCCAGGAAGGCTATGTTAACCATGTGATGAAAATGTGTCAAACTGTTTATAAAATCAATGTATGGTGTCACATGATCGCATTAATGTACACAGCTATGGTTTAAAATTAATTTAAAAAAAACAAAAGTAGACTAATCTAGACCCTGAATTAGGAGAGGGGAGTATTCATTTTATTAATCTGCCTCTGACATTCACAGAAAACTGTTAATGCAAGATGTTAGGGATGCAAATTGATCCCAAGGAGTTTCTAAATTTAACTACCTCAGTGTTTAACAGTGGGACATGATTGAGGCAGAGAATGATTACCACAAAGCAAAAACGTTAAGACCCACCTTTTGGGCAATTCTACTGGTCCAGAGAAATACTAGGGCAGGATTGGACCCCAGATTGACTATACTGCAGTTGTGGGGAGGGAGCCTGCACATCTGCAAAAGGCCAAGTTTGGGAAGAAGGTGGGTAGGGTGTTCTCCTGTCTCACTTGTTTCCAGGGCAACCAGCCAGAGCACCAAGCAGGAGTTTGAGAGAGGCAGCCTGAGAAATGATGGCTACCCACCATCCTGGAAAGGAAGGTCCTAGGTTCTAAACAGCTCCAGCTATCACCATACGAACAGAGGAACCTTGCCTTATGGTGTGCATTGCCGGTAAGCTCGTCACAATTGTGCTGGACACAGGAGCAGCTTATTCGGTTTTGCTGTCCTTTGGAGATTCTTATCTTCCTTCTGACTTAGTTGTCGGTATCAATGGGCATCCCATCCACAGATACTTGACTTTTCCTTTACTTTATAGCTGGATTGGCCTCTTGATAACTTATCTGTTTCTGATTGTCCCTGAGTCCTTGCTGTCTTTGTTAGGTAGAGATCTCTTAGTCAAATTAAGAATTGTTTTGACCTTCCCCCAAGAGATTGGGTTATGGTAAAGATGACAGAAAATCCAGGTAGAAATAATGTGTCACGAGTTAGCTAATGTAAGTCCTTATGTGTGGGCAGATGGGCAATCCACTAGAGCAAAAAAGTTTACACCAGTAAAAATAGAGGTTAGACCTGCTGTGAGATATGACAAAAGAGAAAAATATCACCTCTCAATACAGGGGATTAGTGCCCCGGCCCCATTATCCAACAGTTGAAGGATGTTGGCATGCTTATATCATATTCTTCTCCCCACAGAACTCCTATTCTGGCTGTACAGAAATCAAATGACAAATGGAGATTAATTGAAGATTTAAAAGCAATAATTTAGATAGTTGTGCATTTATACCTTATGGTTCATGATCCTTATACTCCAATATCTCAAGTCCCTCCTGAGATGCAGTATTATTTACTTTTAGATCTAAAAGATACATTTTCACCTATCCCTTTAGCCAATGAATCAATCCCAGCCACGTTTTGCATTTATGTGGATAGATCTAGACATTGAACATTCCATGGAGCAAATGTATACTGTATTCCCACAAAGGTTTTAAGACAGTCCTGGACCTTTTGGAAATGCTTTCAGCAAGCTATTTAAGAAACAGAATATAGTTCCCCCAAGTGTTTTTATCCGTTATATGAATGACTTATTAATTTGTAGTCCCACCTGTAAGTCTTCAGTTAAAAGCAGCTGACCAGTCCATCCAAATTTTCTTGAAGAAGACAGACTTAATGTGTCATGAGAAAAAACTCAATTTTGGAAGTCTGAGGTTCCTTATCTAAGATTTGTCCTCTCCCATGGGGAACGTGGCTCTGTCACAAAGATGTCAAAGCAAGATGTTCACTCACTATTCCTTCTTCTTAGAAGCAACTTAGAGAATTCCTGGGAATGAGGAATACTGTCAAATATGATTTCCTGAATAGGGAGAGCTTCCCGAAACACTATATAACACTATATAATGTTTTAAAGAGGAAATATGCAGAAGAATTACTATGGGGTAGGAAGCAGAAAGAAGCTTTCCAAATCTCAAAACAACCCTTGAAAGACATCTGCTGTCAAAATACCTAAGTTGGAAAAACCTTTCTTTCTGCATCTGACATGAAAATGTAAGGTGTTGGTAGGAGTGTCAGCTCAATATATGAGAGAAGAGCCAGAGCTGAATGGTCACAGTGTCTTTCGGTAGTTGTATCCAAAATTGCATTAGAAGATGCCCAGATACTGACTCACACTAGAGTTTAACAGTTTGAGACTCCCACTCTTTGGCCCCCCTTTAATCAAACAAAGAGGACTGTGGTTGTAAAACAATCAGATGCTAGAATAACACCTTATACTTTTAATACTCTTGATGTTAAGCTTGAACTTTGTAAAACTCTGCAAGTCTGGTGTTTTTAGGTGAATATTTCTGGAGAAGTTGAGACTTGGGTTCAAAATATTTTGAATACTGCCATGCTATATAAAGACCACAGAAAAAAGTTGGTATGAGATGTTTGGAATATAATCCATAGCTGGTTTCCTTCAGTTACTTGGCTTTTTCCCCTTTTGAATCCAATAGTAGGCATTATAATACTGCTTGTTTAATCTTGTTAAGTTTGTGTATTGTAGACTTCAACAACTCCACATGTAGATGACCGTGATGCAAGGTTCTGGAGAGATCCCGGTGGAACCCCTGGATGTCTGAACACCTTCTTTCTGCACCATTCCCTAAGAATTGGGTAAGATAGTTTGAGGAGAGGGCCCTATAGGCAGGCCTTCACTCCAGGAAGGTGAAAGAAGAGCTTTGCATGGTCATTGCCCCTTTTATTCCCTTCCAGATTTCATACCTGAATCTCCTCAGGGGGGTAATTTTAGGAACAGATGGGGAACAGAGTAAGATAGGAAGAGCAGACAATACCTTATACAAAGGAATCCACTCAACCCAAGGTTTTAGATAGAACTAAAAAAGCTTCTACCAGACAACAGGACACCTGAGAAGAGAACACATCAAACCACAGGATCTAAATGTCAAACCACAAGAGCTTTGTGGTTTCTGACAACAACAAACATGTGCATGTCAAAGTTGGGTACCCTAAATTTCACCTTTGACATGGAGCCTTTCATTGTAATATAATTTACATTTGTCCCCATCCAGGCATATAATTAAAAATGGGATTTGGGGAACGATTATGGCATAAGAGTAATAAAACATTAGAAACATGTAAACATGAACTTACAAATGCATAAATATTAGATATAGGTGGAGCAAAGCTCAAGCTGCAAACATAAGTAGTTCCAGGAAGAATGGGAAGGGGTCCTTACTCATTTCAAAAAAGAGACCCACACCTCTCTTTCAAGTGTGTTCTCTCTACTTGTAAGCTTAGGTGTATTCTATTTAATTATTTACATTCAAAATAAAACCTGCCTATTGCTTGCACTTCTGTGTTGACTTCCTCTTTTTGTGCCTGCTCTGCCTATGCTGCTGGGTTTCCTCTTTTTTCATGGTCAAGGCAAAGTGCTTTGGGTTTCTGGAGGCCAGTTGCTGATGGCAACCAGGGAAAACCCAAATGGGGATAGGGTCTCTAAGACCCCAACCAGGGAAGGTTCAGGGGAAGATGCATGTGTGTTAGGAATTTTGTTAGATAACCCTGAGCTGTTGGTTGCTCCAAAGGTGGGAGATAATAGGCAATCCTGCCAAGACAAAGGCAGGACAAAGTAGGTGACTTAGTAAGTATATGAAAGACACTCTGTGTTCGTACTTTGGGGTTCTTCTCCACACACTGAGAAACATCTCACACTTTGAAACATATTCTCCTTATTCTTTGTGTGCTTTTGACACTAAATTCACATTAATGGAGATGGCTTTGTGTTTGTGATCACTCCATCACTGGCTTAGCATCAGTGCTCACTCTTGACACTGGGAGCCAAGAACCAGGGAACATCCAATTCCAGAGGGACTGAACATTTTGGTGCTGAAACCCAGGATTTCTTGTCCATTTGGACTAAACCCTCATAGTTCCAGTAAAGTAAGGTGACAGAGTGATGTGTGTTTGTTGGAGACTTTTGTGTGTTTTCATTGGAGGCTGCCTTTTGTGTTTGTTGGGGTGTTTTTGTGTGTTCATGTTGGAGACTGCTTTGTGTGTTTGTTGGAGGCTATGTTTCTTTGAATGTCTTTTAGAGGCTGCTTAGCAGCACTGTCTCTATGGCATCCTGTTTCCCTCTTTTCCTGTGTTTGATCCCTAAACTCACAGAACTGTTGTTTCTCTCCCCTCCCCACTCCTACAGGAGAAAAATTACAACCCTTATGTATTCTACAAGTTCTCTGGTTAAGTTTTTGCACACTTCTTTTCTGTTGCTTCCCAGTTGCCCTCCTGCCAACTACAAAGCTTACTTGGTGTGTTAGAACATTGGTTTCACTGTGTTCTAACTTTCTTCTGCAAGCCTTTGTCTTTTTATTTTCCACCTGAACTATCTGTGACTTTGCTGAGTTTTGCTATGATTGCTTACAAACTTTCTGGGTTTTGGAAATGGAGTGTGAAGATATTTTTCTTATTAATTTTCCTCCAGGCAGAGGGGTATCCCTACCTCTATGTCTGACAAAAATTCTGTTCAGGATGAGGGGGTGATAAGGGTATCCCAGGGTACTCCCCACATAGATGTCCTCTCAGCATTTTGGCTAAATTAGATGGTCTACAAATAAAAAGTGTATTTTTTATGTGTCTCGTAATTAGAATTGGGGCAAAAAACATTGGGTCTGGGTCCGTGTGATTTCTGGTAAGTAAAACTAATGTCTGGTATTGTTGGTTTAGTGAGAACAGCCAGATCTTCTAAATTATTGGCTGAAATGTTCATGTGTTTAATTTTGAATGTCTTACTATGGTGAATGTGTGGTTTCATTAGGTTATGGAATAAATTGGATAAATATAGAAAAATAGGCATGTGTAAAGGACAGCTCAGAATTTGCTACTTCTTAGGAATTTTGCTAAATTTTAATGTTCCTAGGGATAGAACATCAGGAAGTCTGGATGCTTGTGTATATGGGGTGTACCAAGGTCTAGGATGTGCTGTGAAACAGGCATCACATGTCTAAAGACATGAATTTAGTTTGGGAAAACTCTCTTCAGCTAAAAAATTTGCATCATACAGGTCATATTTCAGAACACAAAAATATTTACTGTGACCTCTATTTAAATATCTGTGCAATATTAGCAAATGAGGAGAATGCATAATAAATCAAATAAAGAGAAGAGCTTATGGCTTCCCTTAAGCCTTCTCTCCTTTGCTCAGAGAAGTGCAGCCCTTTGGGTGCTGGAGATAAGATTCCTGCTTACACAGCCCCCCTCTTCCATGTGCTCACCCTGTGCAGTCTGTGGCCCAGGTGACAGCGCAAACGTGGGTACCGGCTGTATGGGTTGAGCAGAGTCTGAGGTGCTGCGGTGCCCAGGCAGGTGCTACCTCAGCAGGGAGAGAGTTAGGAGCAGGGAGTGGTAGCAGAATGGGGTAGCAGCAATTTCCTGGGCTCTGTCCTTAAAGTTCCCTCCAGTGGTGTTATGCAGGATAATTAGGCTGTTCTATAGAGCAAAACTCCAGATTGAAATCTATGGTTGGATGTATAGGGTGTTAGGAGTGAGATACCATGCCTGGATTGCTTTATTATCCTTCTTTGTGTCTGGAAAGACTGAGTTACAGACCTTAGGCTATGATTTTAACCTGGAATTGTCACATTGGGTTATAAGCTAAAGATCTGAACCAGAGGATTTGGGCAGAATTGAGAAATGTGAGACCCTATTTAAGACACATTAGACTATGCTTTAATGTAATGCTTATTTTTCTGTACAATGCACAATTTGTGCATCAAATTTGGAGACAAACAGCACTGCTGGGAGGCTACTCATGGCAGTCATCTTCTCCCAGGCTCCACATTTTAGCCTTATAGATAGTGATGTCCTTGTAGACCCGGAAGCGGTTCAGCCTGTGGTCCTGGCATTCTGGGTTGACCTAGAGAGGAGGAGGCAGGATCAGAAAACCCAGTGTGGTTGAGCAGAACTGGGTTTGGAGACACTTTGCACTTTGGGCTTAAAACAGGCCACACACACTTTGCAGGTGTGTGTCTGCTGGGAAACAGCTGACAGCATTCCCATGAACAAGGATTGTGGGACTAAAGGAAAAGAATCTGGGCAGGTGGCTTCACCCTCTACCCCACTGTCTTAAATTGGACGCCACACCAGGAGCTTCTTCTCTTACTAGATGTGAGCTCTGTGAGGGGTGGGTCTGTGTCTGCCAAGTGAGTCCCCAGCTCCTGGAGTGGCACATAGTGCTCAGTAGGCTTCCAGCACATACTTGTGGAAATAATGAAAAGAATGAGTGAATGTGTGGAAGGGTCACACAGAGATCTGAGTACAAGTGAGCACTGACATGTAAGTCTCATATAATCTGCACTGTGAAATTAATTACAACTGTCACCAGGAGATAAGAGGCTGAGAGGTGCTCACTGACTGTGGCTTCCCCTGTTCCAGCATTGAGGTGGCAGGTACTGTGCCTGTCAAGGGTGAAGTACTGACAGGTGGCTAGAAGCTCTGTTTTGGGCTGATCAAGCCTCATCCATTCCCACCCACATCACCCTGAGACTCCAGCTTCATGACCACTGAAGGCAACGCAATACCTGATCTCTTGCTTTGGAAGACAGTGTAATTTCCTACTATATCAGTAATAGTAAAAATTTTATGAAGGGACTTTCAGTTGGCCTTCAGCATAGCTTTAGCTAGCTGTGGTGCAGGGCCTCCCCTGGGGCCTAGCTTGGAGGGAAATAAAATAGTTTTAGGTCTGGGGCCCATCAGTCAATCCAGACAGCAGTAACTAAGTCCCTGCTGAGGCTTCTGCAATAAGCATAGAAAGAGGCACACAGAGGTGCTACTTAGAGGGGAAATTAGGTGAACAGAGAAGGAGACACCTCCATGTGCATGAAGGTGTATTTCACGGAGGTAGGAGCAGGTGGGTCAGGTGGTGAGAGAAATGCCTTGTTAGGACTCGTGCCTAACAACACATTGTTAGGAATGAGTGAGACAGAGACATTGAGGATGACTCTCAGGCTTTGAACTTGGGAGAGTGAAGGACTGTGGGGCTTCTTGCTGAGACAGGATGTTCTGGAATGGTGCTGAGTGGGGCAGAAGGTGCACATGAGCCCAGATGTCCATGTGCTGGGTTTGAGATTCCTGGAGCCAGTGGAGCACCAGGTGGGGTGGGGCACCAGAGTCTGAAGCTCCGTCTGAGGTCCAGTAGTATTAAGAGGAACTGATGTGACAGGCCCAGATTAAACCCCTAAGGAGTGTGCAGAGACAAGAGGGCAGGGTTGTTTAATTGGGGGAACATTGTGGTCCAGGGTCACCTATCCTGAATTTCCTAGATCATATGTGAAGCGTGAAAAGAAATCTTTACCTCATTAATAAATAACTACTTTATATAAAGCTGTTGAACTTTTCTTGCTATGATCAGAGTACTTAATTGTAATGTGGATGCATTCTATTATACCTAACAGGTCTGATGTGAAGCAGGTAAGGCCTTCCCAAATCCTGGATCTGAGGTTTAGAGGGCTGTCTAGGGGACCCCCACCCTAGCCTTCAGTTCTCAGGCCCTTCCTTAGGGGTGCTCTCCAACTCTTGCCCTCCCCAACCTGCCACCACTCACCCTTGTGGAGCAGATTCATGTGATACTGTGTGTAGAGTTTCTTGGTGTCAAGATCCTTGATGTATATAGTTCCTGCAAGATCTGGATCTGGCAGACCTCATCTGGGGCCTCCTTCTTCTGGCATTCCCCATGGCCTTGGTATTCCTGGTCCTGTCTAGCTTCTCTCTATGCCCTAAGCTGACCTACATCTGGCCTCTTCAGTCTCCAGACAACAGTGTCCCATGCAATTTCCAGGCAACAGTGTTCCTGCTATAGGACCCTGCTGTATTAGATCACAAGGGCATCCCCAGTTCCCTCCCTGGATCCACCCACCCAGTTTCCACCTCTGAAGACTTTATTTCCTTCCCTACTCCCCTCTGGTGCTCCACTCACCTACTTGGTCTTCTTAGAACCCAGCCAGTTCCTACAACCATCTCAGGACACACCAGGAGGAGACTGGCCAGAAGGGGCAGATTAAGAGAGTCATGGTCATATCATGGACCTCAGCTTGATCAATTATTTCCTAAAAAATATTTTGAAGGACTCAGAAACCTCACATATTGTGAAGCAGATGCACATTAAACAGAAACAATGACTCAGGGGAAACTGCTGTTAAGAGTGTTTGCTTGAACTCAGTATACCCAAATTATTATCATTTCAAAGTTTCAACATAAAAATTGAGGGATTATACACTGTTTCAGATCAGTTGAAAAATTCACACTTCATAGCAACATCAAGTGCTCATCACATGTACATGGGCACAGCAATTCTAGATTTCTTAAATTTACTGATTCAGACTTACAATGTGTATTCCACCTGAAATTGATTTTTGATTGTAGTGTGAAGTAGGAATGCAGTCTAATTTATTTTTCAAATAAGTATCCAATTAACCCAGCACCAATTTATTGAAAAGGTATGCCTATCCCCACTGATCTTCTCTGCTATTTTGGTCTTAAGAAAATGTCAAGCCTTCCTCAAGAGAACAGAAGGAGAGGAAGTCAATAACTTAATGGGACATCTTAAGCAACTGCAAAAGGAAGAACATTCCAACCCCAAACCCAGCAGAAGAAAATAAATAACTAAAATTAGAGCAGAATTAAATGAAATTGAAAACAAAAGAATTATTCAAAAGATCAATGAATCAAAAAGTTTGTTTTTAGAAAAATTCAACAAAATTGATAAACCTTTGGCCAACCTAACCAACGATAGAAAACTAAAGTCCCTAATATCATCAATCAGAAATGACAAAGTTGAAATAACAACAGAAACCTTAGAAATTCAAAGAATCCTTAATGAATACTACAAAAAACTTTATTCTCAGAAATATGAAAATCTGAAAGAAATTGACCAATACTTGGAAGCACACCAACTTTCTAGACTTAATCCAGGAAGAACTGGAAATGCTTCATTTCCACTTGATATAGTGGAGACCTATATCAAGTAATGAAATAGAATCAACTATACGAAATGTCCCAAAACATAAGAGTCCAGGAGCAGATGGCTTCACATCAGAATTGTACCAAACCTTTAAAGAGAAACTAATACCTATATTACTCAACCTTTTCTAAAACATCAAAAAATAAGGAATATTTCCCAACACATTCTATGAAACAAATATCACCCTGATCCCCAAACCAGAAAAAGGTCCAACAAGAAGAAAACAAACAAACAAACAAAAAAACTATAGATCAATATCTTTAATGAACATAGATGCAAAAATATTCAATAAGATCCTAGCAAACAGAATCCAGCAACATATTAAACAAACTACACACATGACCAAGTGGGTTTTATTCCAGGGTCTCAAGGTTGGTTCAATAAATGTAAATCTATAAATATAATATGTCACATAAACAAACTAAAAAACAAAGACCATATGATTCTCTCAATAGATGCAGAAAAAGATTTTGACAATATCCAGCATCCTTTCATGATCAGAACACTTAAGAAAATAGGTATAGAAGGGACTTTTCTTAAACTGATAGAGGCCATCTACAGCAAACCCACAGTCAATATCATAGTTAATGGAGTAAAACTGAAAACATTTCCACTCAGATCAGGAACCAGGCAAGGTTGCCCATTGTCTCCACTGCTTTATAACATTGTAATAGAAGTCTTAGCCATCACAATCAGGCAAGAGAAGGAGATCAAGGGTATACAAATAGGAACAGAGGAGATCAAACTTTCACTCTTCACAGATGATATAAATTTATACCTGGAAAACCCCAGGGACTCAACTACAAAACCCTTAGAAGTTATCAGGGCATACAGTAGTATCTCATGATATGAAATCAATACTCACAAATCAGTAGCTTTTATATATAGCAGTAATAGTTAAGCCCAAAAAACAGTCAAGGGCTCTATTACCTTTACAGTTGTGCCAAAGAAGATGAAATATTTTGGAATTTACCTAAAAAGGACATGAAAGATCTCTATAAAGAGAACTATGAAACTCTGAGAAAAGAAGTAGCTGAAGATGTTAACAAATGGAAAAACATACCATACTCATGGCTGGGAAGAATCAACATTGTTAAAATGTCCATATTACCCAAAGTAATTTACAAATTTAATGCAAAACCATCATACTTTAAAGATCTGGAAAAAATAGTACTTCATTTTATATGGAATCAGGAAAAAACCTTGAATAGCCATGACATTACTCAGAAATAAAAACACATCAGGAAAAATTACACTACCAGTCTTCAAACTATACTATAAATCTATAGTGATCAAAACAGCATGGTACCAGCACAAAAATAGAGAGGTAGATGTATGAAACAGAATTGAGAACCAAGAGATGAACCCAGACACTTATAATTTGGTCTTTGATAAGCCCATCAAAAATATACTTACTTGAGTTCTTTCCCAGGAAGGCATGAACCTTCTTGCCTTCATTGGCCCTGCTCAGAATGCTGAAAGAATGACCAGTGTTCACCCCAATGTTAATGAATTATCAAGGGGGGGGGGGTTCATGTTGCCCACTGCACAGAAAGTCAATTACTGAGGCAAAGAGGAAAGAATTCATTTCTGAAGGTATATCTGCTGGAAGGGGGAGCCATGGACTGTCTTACATCCACATTCCTAACCATGCAGGGAGTTTTATGGAGGTAAAAATGAATAATGCATAAAGGGAGTGAACATTATCACTTGTTTGGGGTGTAGTGCAGGGTATTCAAGTGACATGAGAAATCATATTAGTACATACACCCCATGAATAAAAATGGTGGATTCCAGGGCAGGGGGGATCCATTAGTATTATAATGAGGTAGGCATTAATATTGGTCATTACTTTAGCCATGTGCACTGGCTGTGTGTCCTTGGGCATAGTTTGTGGTGTCATACTGCATATCACTTATCTTGTCTTTTCTGTACAAACAGGTGGCATAAGTCCCTATAGTTATCTCATGGCTGCAAGAAGGTTTCCTCTCTTCTAAGAAAGAAACTCAAAAAGTAATGTATCAGTGCAACAGAAAGTTACAAAGCTCTGGTGAACAAATCTAACTTGCCTGGAGAACTTGAATAATCAGAGAACCACAAAAAGTTATTGTTAAAATGAATTCTTGATTATGGAGGTGGATATAGAACTCAGGACAAAAGGAGGGGACAAGCAGGAGTTATCACAGAGCTGCCCAATACACTGAAGAGTGGCATATGCGCCTCTGTATGCCTCTGGATAGGATCTTGTCAGGGGTCCTTCTGAGAAGAAGATGACTTTTGCTAGATGACCACTTCTTGTTACCTGAGGTCCCTTGGTTTTATGCTTTATGCTTACCTCAGAGCAAAAAAAAAAAAAAAGAAAAAAAAAAAGGGGGCCAAAGCTGACAGGATGACTGCCCATTCCTGAGGGCCTCATGACTACATTGGACTTTGCTGCTCACTACCCGAGATGCCAATTCCATGTGATGTGATTAAGGACACACACCCTCCTTTCTTTTGTCTGATGTAGCCACCTCTAAGCTTACCAGTGCTTATTTCTTTCATCACCATCTAAATCATAAGCCCTTCTGATCCTCTATTCCCTCCTGTACTCTTATCACCATAATACTCTGATTGTTTGCCTCTTGACCCAACATTTGTTTCTCCAAGAGTTTGCAGAACTTTTGTGTTGTACTCTCTGAAGCTCTAGCTATAAAATTCACCAATTTCACTATTTCTTAGATTGTTTCATTTTTATGTATTTGTATTTTGAGGCACACTCTCACTCTGTTGACCAGGCTAGAGTGCCATGGAGTCTGTCTAGTTCACAGCAACCTCAAACTCCTGGGTTCAAGTGATCCTCCTGCTTCAGCCTCCCAGGTATCTGAGTCTACAGCTGTCCACTACAACTCCTGGCTAATTTTTCTATGGTGAGTAAATCATAACTGTGTACATTAATGCACTTATAGAATAAATGTGCTGATTTGATATACAATGTGGAATGCTTACATCAAACTGGTTAGCATTTGTTGTGGTAAAACATTTATACTTCACTCTTAATAGTTTTAAAATGTACCGTTGCGTTGTGCACATTAGGTAAGGTCCCACCAAATACCCTTCCTTCTTCAGGTGTCCCTCCCTCCTCCCCTTTCCCTTATTTTCCCTCCTTTCTGGACTATAGTTTTGTTTTATCATTTGTATGATAGCATTGAGTACATTGGATACTTTTTCTTCCACTCTTGAGATAATTTACTAAAAAAGAATATGTTCCATCTTCTTAACAGGCTGCTCATGAGAGATGAAGAACTATAGGTGGTATATATTCTACATGGCTTTGACCACAAGTAGTTCATCTCTCAAAGGCTCATTGACTTTGCAAATCAACTATGAAAGAAAAAAATCCTTTTTATTGCTGTATTATTATCTTTTATTTCATTTTTTTTTTGTTAAATCAAAACTCTGTACATTTATGGGGTACAGTGTGCTGGTTTGATAAACAATATGGAATGCTTACATCAAACTGATTAACATGACCATCACCTCACTTACTTATTTGTTGTGCTAAGACATTTATACTGTACTCTTAATAGTTTTGAAATTTACCATTGTATTATGCACAATAGGTGAGGTAGGGTATTTGGTGGGACTTCAACTACTGATTTATTACTTTTAACAAATCTTCTATATTTTATTAATTTTTACTTGCATTGACTCATAATAATTACACAATTATGTGATGCTTCAATACATCCATTCAGGTGGAATGCTCAAATTGTTATTAGGCATATCCACCATCACCTACAACACTTATGACTCTCTTAAGGAGAGAACATTAAATATCCTCTCTTCTAGTTACTGTGAAATATGCATACAATATGCCACTGTGCTCTACGGGGGCAACAGACAAAGACTCTGTCTAAAAAAAAAAAATAAAATAAAAAAATCACATATGATATTATTAACTACACTCACTGTGTTAGAAGAACATCAGAACTTTCTCCTCCTATCACGCTATAATTTTGTTCCTGTGGACCAGTCTCTCCCCATCTCTCTTCCCACCCACCCTCCAGCCTTTAGCAACTACTATCTTACTCTCTACTTCTGTGAGATCAACTCTTTTAGGTTCCTCAAATGAGTGTGATTTGAAGTATTTGGTTTTGTATGCCTAGTTATTATCCTTAATGTGGTTCATCCACATTGCTGCAAAGAACAAGATGTCATTCTTTTTATGGCTCAAGAGTATATTCCATTCTGTACCTACACCACGTTTTCCTGATCCTTTTTCCACTGATGGATGTCTAGGTTGATTCTATAGCTTGGTTATTGTGAATAGTGCTGCAATAAATTTGGGAGTGCAGAAACCTCGTTGATATACTAATTTGACATTCTTTGACTACATATCTAGTAGTAGGTTTCCTGGAGGATACAGTGGTTCAACTTTTAATTTTATGAGGACCTTCCCTGCTATTTTCCACAATGTACTAGTTTACATTCCCACGAACAGCGAATAAGGGTATCCATTTCTCCACATTCATACAAGCATTTGTTATTTTTTGTCTTTTTTTTTTATTGTTTCGGGTTCATTGAGGGTACAAAGAATTAGGTTACACTGTTTGCATTTGTTAGGTAAAGTCTCTCTTATAATTTTATCTCACCCCCACAGATGTGCCATACCCAATCTGCCTTGCTGCTTCCCAGTTTGTAGGGGAGAGAGAGATGTATGGAAAGATATGGACATAAAGATGTATTTCTACTAAGTAAAAATAAAAGAAAAAAGAAAAATTTTGTATAGCAAGGAATCTCATGTGAAAGCTTTTTGTCCTAAAGTAACTGGTGGTTTAAGGTAAAAAAAATTTAAGACAAAAACAAAAGACTTAAGGTGGCTCCTGTGGCTCAAAGGAGTAAGGTGCTAGCTCCATATGCCGGAGGTGGCAGGTTCAAACACAGCCCTGGCCAAAACTGCAAAAAAAAAAAAAAAAAAGACTTAAAAGTGTCAATAGATTGTTTGTATAAGTTGTGAAGGTGCATGAAAGGGAATTTAGAAATAATTTTGCATGTGGTTAAATTAGTTATAGTGAAAAGGGAATCTCTAGTGAGAACAACACTTTTCTGTTCTGTTTATAAATCATGTGCATTTAAGCCTCTTGGATTTCTGTTCTCGTGCACGTCTTTAAAGTAATGGAAAAATGCATCAAAATGTCATAATGCGAAGCATTGATCTACCACTATAGAGTTAAAATGCAAAGTTTGTCAAACTGTTTATCTTTTTGCCTGTTAAAAACTGTGGTTGCTATGTTCCAGTGTCCATGAAATAAGGTACCAGAAATCAGCAAAGGACCCAAGGTCAGTTATTTATTTTGAACTAAAGGGAAAAACAAAAAGTGTCCTCTTTTCTTTTGAAAACAGCAGCCACTTTTATTTCTTAATTGACACTGCTCTGTCTATTATAGTAACTTGACATGTTTCATATTCTTAACAAATAGCTTCTTTGATTAAATTGTATTCCAAAACATTTCTTCTGTGCTTTTGTACTAGAAAAGTGTTCAGAGAAGAGTGTTAGAAATTGAGCAAGTCTAATTTTAAGACCCTGTATTTTCTTTCTGTCTTTTTTTTTTTTTTTTTTATTAAATCATAGCTGTGTACATTAATGTGATCATGGGGCACCATGCACTGGTTTTATATACAATTTGAAATATTTTCATCAAACTGGTTAACATAGCCTTCCGGGCATTTTCTTACTTATTATATTAAGACATTTATATTCTACATTTAGTAAGTTTCACTTGTACCCTTGTAAGACACATCATAGGTGTGGTCCCACCAATTACCCTCCGTCTTAGCCTTTACAGGGTTGTCCATAGCAGCCTGTTTAGTCTGTAGCTTCTGTAGAATCTAAATGCAAAAAGTTGTCTGTTTTTGTTATTGGAATCTGAGATGGCCACTGCTTAATGGTTCACTGGAACAGGGAATAGGTACTTCAGTTCTGGAAATGACTGGTTTGTAAACCATCTATTTTAACCCCTGTATCTTACACATTAGCAGAGTGAGGCCCGCACAGTAAGAATTTGTACAGAGACATGTCTGGGCTCACCTCTAGATTAGCTTCCCTGGTGCCATCAATATAAGAGCTCCCTAAAATCCACCTTGAGATGAAAGAGTACTATTAAAATATACAGTTGTTCCCCGGTATCCATGAGGGATTGGCTCCAAGACCCTCATGAATACCAAAATCCAACAATGCCATAATATTTGCCTATAACCTATCTACAGTCTCTAATGTACTTTAAATCAAATTTCTAGGATTACTTTTAGCACCTAAGAGAATGTCTACACTTCATTCTTGTAGATTCAATGTAGTGCTCTGCAAACAGCAAATTCATGTTTTCTTTTGGGAACTTTGTGGAATGTCTTTTCCCCAATTAATTTTGAATTTGTAGTTGGTTGAATCAACAGATGCAGAACCCATGCATTCAGAAGGCCACCTGTGTCTTGGATTAGATTTTGGCAATTTTTGTCCTCTCCAAGATAAATGAGGACTAAGTTCTAACTGAATCTAAGTCATACTACCTCTGAGACACACATAAATACCTAATTTTAGAGAAGAGAAAACTGAGGCCCAGAGAAAAATTATTATCTATAAGTCATTGTTCTGTTCACTGGCAATGACCAGACAAGAACTATTGCCTTTTCTACCCAACACTCCATGAACATGACAGCAAAGAAATGCAAAGAGCCATCTTTATCTTGGGAACCAAATTTCTCACAGTACTTTTCCTCTTAATTGTCCAGATTAGGAAAACATCATTCTTATATTTATCTAACTGATGGTGACTGGCATGACTTGCAGGCAGAATGGGGAATGAAGACCCCATTCTTAGCAAAAAGAAAACACCCTCAGAAAAATGGAAAAATAAAGGAATAAACTGAGCAAGGTGGAATAAAGAAAAGTCAACTAGTTTACCTTTAAACCAGCTGCTAAATTTCTTATCTGAGCAAGTTTTATGCTTTTCCTAGAAGCCTGGCCTGCAGGGGATATAGCTTTCAAACACCCCTGCTAGATCTCTGAACACTCTGAAGGAATAGTGGCCACAGAGGAAGCTATGTGCAAGGCCTAGCAAGAAACATTAACCAGGCTATCTCCTGCCCAGTCAACAGCCAAAACAAATACCCATTGTGGAGATTTGTATTTGGCCAGGGCCCTGAAATATGAGTAAGAGAGCTTATATTCCTTATCACAGAGGAAGACTCTCTGTGGTGGAAATGAGATGAAAATTATTCTTTCCCTCCAATTCTTTAGAGGAGATTCACACCAGTTATATTTTACTCCACAGTGAACTAGAGAAAATTAACAACCCCCTAGGAATCTGTGTGTGGGCCCATAGACAGGAGGCTACCCCCACACAAGGCTCATGTTTTGGATTTCTCAAGTCTGCTCAGACATGTAAAGTTAATGATTATAGAAACAATAGCAGCTGACATGCTTGCTCACAGGAATGCTGATGTCTTTGTTCCTTTCCTCAGCTTACCCTCTGAGGTAATGAGCTAATAGCCTTCAATAAATGCTGAATGGAACAAATACTCAGGGCCACCACTGTGAACTCCACAAGCTAGCAGCATCCCCTGTGCTCCTACTTTTGAAAATTCCATTCTGCATGTCTTGTCTCATTATCTCTCACCTCTTCTAACTTGATTTTTCTTCAGTCGACTGCAGCCAACTCCACAGGTCTTAAAGGATCCTGCCCCCAGGGCAGGACCCTGGCATGACTCTGAAGTGAACAATCTCAGGAAGAGATCATTGTCCTCTGACAACATACTCTCCATTATGGGGCTGCTACCCCATAATGGTATTATAAGTCATCTTACAGATGAGCCAGCTGAAGATACTTATGTATAGAGGCTGGGATTTCCAGATAATAACATCCCTGTGTCTTACGTCCTGTACCTGCTGATCAGACTTGGCCATTTCTGCAAAATAATCAGTGGGCTGCTTGGTAGGAATTTTGAGCTGGTGGAGGTAGGGTAATACTGCAAGCACTGAGGCCTGGGTTTTATGGTAGCTGAGATTGTAGGAAAAAATGTGAAATAAAGTAAGGGACAGAAATCTTAACATTTCTTCTTACTGTGTCTCATGAGTTCTCCAAGCTCAGAAGGACTCTCAACATCTGACCTCCATTGGTAAGGACAAATAAACAAAAATTGGATCAAATTTCACTAACTTGGTCTAGAAGAAATTTTGCTATATGCCATTTTTGAAAGAAGGAGTTACTAAAAATAAATCAGTAGTTTAATAGAATGACCCAACTAAAGTTACCCATTTACACAAAAACTAATGTCAATTATGAATTCATAAGTAATCAAAAGAAAAGTCCACACAAGATCCTTTCTTAAGCAAACTTTTATTCTAATAACTGAATGCATGCACTCAAAAATAACTGGGAACATTTGTAAACAGCCCACAGAGAGAATCATGACTGCTGGACCAGGGAAATCTTCTGTCAACCAGGGAAAATCTCTTAGCTCTTCTTAGTCAAAAGACACAGTCCTCCCCACTTACAGGCTTATGCAATTCCATGATCCTTCTGAGAAGTGCAGGCTCACTACTCTCCCCTCAATCCCACTCTCTAGTACAAGGACCTTCATTTTGTGCTGGATTTGAAAACAAACATACAAACTCATCTCCCGGTGGAACTCATCTTCTTGATTGACAGTTCTCTGGTCTTGTTCTAAGGTGTTGGCACCCCACACCCACTGATCCCTGGTACAGGACCCAGGGACACATGGAGGCTTTCAGCCCATTCCAGATCCTGCTTTAACAAAGCCAGACACTGCCTGAGGCCATTCTAAGAAATTCAGTCAGTGAACTCATAAGAAGGGAACCCAAGCTGAGGGTGCTAGGAAAATGAACAAAGCACCAGTCCCCAATACCAAGACAGGTACTGACCCTCATAGCAATGCACACATTGTGCCTTTCCTGGGACAATAATTGGTCTTCCAGGTACAACAGTGCCCTGTTAACATCATGTCCATGTTCCCCTCGACCAGGTGCCTGAGCTCACCACATGGTTCACTGCCTTCTTTGACCCCTTTAGGACAACACCGAAGTCCTGGGTAAAATGCATCCTGTAATTAAGGGCACAACTGCAGTCATAACCAGAGTAGGGCCCCTGTTCCCATTCCCAGCCACAGGAGGTCAGCTGACACCTACCTCTGTCTGTGACAAGGTAATTGTCAGAATCACAATCTGAACCTGAGAGTGGTGGAGTGTCTATCTAGAAGCACGCACATCCAACACCTATGATAAACAGCAGAGTTCTCTGAGGAGCCCATGCCTCAGCTACTTGCCCTTGGACCCCAACAACTCTCACAGCATGGCTCCATGTGGATTCCAGCACCACCAGGACTGACTCCTCGGAGCTACTGGTCAACTTTTTCCTTTTAATTTCAGATAACTCCTTTTATTTAGAAGACGTGCATCTCTCTGTTTTATCAACATCACATAGTCAGTTTATTAAAAATTATACCTAAAATATACTTGTATTGCTGAGCATGGTGGATCATGCCTGCAATCCCAGCCAGCACTTGGCTGAGGCCAGTGGATTGCCTGCACTCATGAGTTTGAGACAAACCTGAACTAGAGCAAAACCACATCTTTAAAAACTAGTCAGGTGCTGTGGCAAGCACCTGTAGTACCAGCTACCTGGGAAGCTGAAGCAAGAGAATCGCTTGAACCTTAGAGTTTGAGGTTGCTGTGAGCTAAGATGCCACAGCACTCTACCAAGGGTGACCAAGTGAGACTCTGTCTCAAAAAAAAAAAAAAAAAAAAAAAAGTGAAACATAGTTGTATTTTTAAAACAATAAATAAATATACTGCCAGCTTGTAGAGACCTGGGGGAACCAAAATTGTCTACCAACTTTTATGATTTTTTTACAAATGCTGCTGCTGCCTTGAAAGTCTTTATGCTTCCTCTTGCAGAAGCTGTCAGTTCTTAAATCTCAGCACTTAATTTATGAATTACCTGTTCCATTACTTCTTGGCCTTTATTAGCATTTAAAGATATGGCATTTGTTATCAGACTTTCAAGGTAACTGCTAAGCCTGCCTCCTTTCACAGTGATTATGCCTTCTTGAGTCAAAATAGTTTTTTCTGAGGATTGGGCACACTGGGAGGCTGAGGTGGATGGGTTGTCCTGAGCTCACAAGTTTGAGATGAGCCTGAACAAGAGTGAGACCTTATCTCTAAAAATAAAACAGCCAGAATTGTGGCAGGCACCTTGGGAGGATAAGACAAGAAGATTGCTTGAGCCCAAGAGTTGGAGGTTGCTGTGAGCTATGATGTCACTGCACTCTACTGAGGGTGACAAAGTGAGACTTTGTCTCAAAAAAAAAAATATATATATATTTATAAATAAATAGTTTTTTTCTGGGTCATGAGGATGTGCTTTGTATGACACCTGTCATCTACTGATACTATATTTGTAGATGAAATTCATTGTTTTCTCTGCAGGATCAACTCTAGAATGATCTTGCATATATGCTTTGGTTTTTGCTGCACCAATAAGAAACTTCACAATGGAATGCTGTCCACGCGGTGTGCTGAGAAGTCTAGGGCTGTGCAGCTTTTCAAAGTGATCTGTATCTCTGTACAACACACAACTCCAACCACTGTTGGATTCATAGGGTTTGTATTTCTGCATTGCAGCTGTTTTAACAATTTCCCATGGATGGTTAGAGACCATATCACCATGGTGCTGGTGGCTTGTGTGATGTCCAGGAGGCACTAAGGGACAATGAGGCAAAGAGGCTACACTTGCCCCCGCCACACCCCCAGCACCCCAGGCGACCGCGCAGGAGGCTTCTGGACTCAGATCCGTACTTTCCATTGGTCGTTGCTCTAAGAACCAGCAGCTGTTTAAAAGTGCCTGGGTTGTTCAGCATCCATAGCGGTTTACCAGTGGGTACGTGGGTGATTTAGTGAACCAGAGTGAAGCAGTGAAAGGTAGACGAGAGTTCCTGGGGTCTCCAGGAGGACCTAGAAGCCGTGAGGGAGTAAAGGAAAAGGGAGAAGAAAGAGGTGTGGGGAGTGGAGGAGGCCTCCAGGGACATTTTATGATTACTAGGTGCTGGGCAGGACAGGGAGGGGACAGGGGCGTGTCCTGTGGGGCAGGGACGAGGCGATGGATTTCTCCACTCTCAGATGCTGCTCTTTGGTAGGAGATCATGTCTACCGTGGTAACTCAGTCACTGCATGGTTTTGGTCCTGGATCTCACAAAGCTAACAACATCTTCTTCAATGAAAGCTATTGAAGGTGATTTATTATATTTCCTTCTGAAGACACTGTGTGAAGTGCAATGTGGATTGGAAATTGCAAAAAAGTTCGTTCCAGGTAAAAACCCTTCCATCATGACGCATATAAGTACATTCACTATATGTGACACATAATAACCACATAATCCCAACATAACAATTGAAAGAAAGGTTTTTTTGACCTACTGGAATACACATGTAGTTTTATAAATGTAGAGGAACTAAATAGAGGCTTTCATTATTTAACTATAGATTCTTCAATCACACATACATATTTAAAATCAGATATAAAATGTAAATTTTACAAATATATTTCTCAGTATTTTTTCATGAAACAATTATTTTAAGAAATATCTTTCTATGGATCTCCAGTGTCATTGCTGTTCTCATCACCAAAGATAGTTTTTATTTGTTTGTTTGTTTGTTTTTTCTGTTGTCTAATGCCATTTACCAGAGCACACCACCTTCAAAACATCACCTTTTGAATCTGTGTATAATGAGGACACTGGAAGGTTTATCCCAAGACACAAATAGTCATTTGTACAACATGACAGTATTTGTTTTTGTTTACATTGGTCCTGTGTATGATATTCATGATTTCAAAAACTGAATCCATTTTCCCACCCTTTGTTGTGTTTGAACACATGCAAAAGAGTATATACTATATATATGTAACATTTTTAAAATTACAATAAATTGGAGACCTGTGAACCCAACCACCCAGCATGGGAAATAGAACATGGCCACTTCTAGTGCTTCTCCCTAATTGTACTCGTCCCCCTCTTCACACACACCCCATTTTGAATTTGGTAATTATTTCCTTATTTTCCATATATGTGTTTAAACTTATGTAAGATATCCTTTTTTTTTTCTATTTGCAATTTTATATAAATGAAATCATAGCAGATGTGTTGTGTGACTTGCTTCTTTTGTTCAGCATCAGTTCCATCATATGAACATATTTATCCATTTTAGTGTCAAAGGCCATTTGGGAAATAACAGGCTATTTGTTATTACAAAGAATATCCCTATAAACACTCTTGTGTGTATACAGACTCATCTCCTTGTGCAAAAATTCCCCCTGGCACACAGCCAGGACTGCAATTACTGAGTAATCTAATAGTAGCAATTTACACTTCCTCCAGGAGTGCAGAAGAGTCCTCATTTCTCTGCAACCTTTCCAACCCTTGGGATTGTCCTACTTCCTAATTGTTAGTATATCTCCTTGTTGAGAAAAGATATCTTACTGTCGTTTTCATTTGTGTTTATTTATTACTAATGAGAACGAGGGTGAGTATCTTTTCAGATGTTTATAGGATTTCTTTCTTTCCTTCTTTTCTACCTTTCTCTCTTTTCTTTCTTTTGAGACAGGATCTTTCTCTGTTGCCCACACTAGAGTGCAGTGATGTCATCATAGCTCACTGCAATCTCAAACTCCTGGACTCAAGTGATTCTTCTGCCTCACTCTCCTGAGTATCTGGGTCTTCAGGCACATACCACCACATCCGCTATTTTTTCTATTTTTGTAGAGATAGCGACTCCTTTGCCCAGGCTAGTCTCAGACTGCTGGCCTCAAGTAATCTTCCCACCTCAGCTTTTCAGAGTCCTAGGAATACAAAGCCTGTTGTAATTCCTATTTATTAATAGTTTTATGGTAAATGACATGTTCAAATGGTATAGAAAGAAACATTTTTCTAAGAATTACATTGGCTATTCCAGTTTTTTTTTTTTAATGTCCCCATATGAAATGAACAACTATTTTTTCAAGTTCTTCCAAGTATGATGTTGCCATTTTAATGGGGATTGCATTAAATCTGTGGATGGCTTTGTGTAGTATAGACATTTCAAAAATGTTGATTCTTGCCAGTCATGAGCATGCCATGTTCTTCTATTTGTTAACATCTTCTGATATTTCTTTCCTCAGGGTTTCATATCCTCACTGTAGAGATCCTTCACATCCTTTGTTAGGTATATTCTCAGGTATTTCATATTCTTTGAAGCTCTTGTGAAGGATATTGTGTCTTTGATTCTCAGCTTGACTATTACTGTTGTATGTTAAAGCTAATGGTTTGTAGGCATTGATTTTTATATCCTATGATGTTACTGTATTTCTCGATCACTTCCAGGAGTGAGTCCCTGATTTTCTCTAAGTACAAGATCATATCATCAGCAAACAGTGAAAGTTTGACCTCCTCTGTCCCCACTTGAATCCCTCAATATTCGTAGTATTATTCCATTGGTTGATTCCATTGGCTAGTGCTTCTAGCACTATTTTGAGTAATAGCAGCTGTCATAGACACGTTTGTGTAGTTCCAGTTTTAAGTGGAAATTCTTTCAGTTTTACTCCATTCAATATGATAGTGGCTGTGAGTTTGTTGTTAATGGTTTCTATAAGTTTAAGAAATGTCCCATCTCTGCCTATTTTCTTTGTGCACTGTAATTCTGATGAATTTACTCCTGTAGGAAAGTTGCTGGTTGTTCCTTGCTGCTTGCTGAACTTTCTCTTTCTTTTTGACCTTTGCCAGGTTCATTACTATGTGTCTAGCAGATGCTCTGCATGAAATGAGATGAACCAGGGTTTGAAATCCATCTTAGAGGAGTGTGTGAACCTTTGGTGAACCTTGAGTAATTTGCAGTAATCATGTCCTCTAGTAAAGCTTGCTTACCTTTGGGTCACTCTTCTTCTCCTTCAGAGACATGTATAGTTTGTATGTTTGGATGCTTTGTAAAGTTTCATAATTCTGTAAGAGATTGCTCTGCTTTTATTCTTTTCTCTTCTGCCTCTTTACATGGCTGAGTTAGCTCAAGAGCCTTGTCTTTATGCTCTGAGATTCTTTCTTACCCATGGGTGCACTCCATTATGGAAATTTTCTGCTGTATTTTGAAACTCCCTGAAACTGCTTTCGTTCTTTAAGCTCTGATAAATCTTTTCTACCTAGATGATGTCTTTCATTCATTTCTGAGGTCAATTTTTGGATTTCCTATTGGTGGTTTTCCATTCTCTCTTCAATTCTCTTCATTGTTTTTTGGCATCCTTACTCTAAATTCCCCTTCTATCATTTCTGTAAATTTTTTATAGTTGGGATCATCTGTGGTAGCCTCCTCATGATCCCTTGGCAGGGGATGGGAGGTTGACCTATGCTGGTTTATCACATTGCCAGAAATTTTTGTTAGTAATTCCTCATGTGTGCTTTCTTCTTATTTACTTTCTTCCTTTGCTTAATTCTCTCACTTCCATATTCTCCTTAATTGTTCTTGTCTCTGTTTTAACATTGAAGTGGTCTTTTGGTACAGGGATAAAAGGAGAGAAGAGAAAAGAGTAAGAAGGAGAAATATAAATATATATAAAATTAAAAATAATAAATAAAAGAGTGAATAAAGATGGAAAGAGCAAAATAATAATACACATGATAATAAGCCAGCTGTGGTTACCCACAACTGCAATCCCTCCACTTTGTGAAGACAGGGTGGGAGGATCATCTGACCTCAGGGGCTCCTGAGCAGCCTGAATAGCCTGGAGACCCTGCCTCCACTGAATATACAAAATATAGCCATGTGTTGTGGTGAAAGCATGCAGTTGTAGCCCCTTAGGAGGCCACAGCAGAAGGCACACACAAGTCCAGGGGTTCAAGGCTTCCATGAGCCAGGCCAGTGCTGTGCTTTACTGCCACACAGGCCTTAGAACAAGACTCTGCCCAATAAATATAGAACAAAACACACAAAAATTATTATGAAAATGAAGAATATCTTGGTTATTATTTAATTGAGTTATGACAAAAGTAGAAAAATGACTTAGAAAGAAATGAAGAAAAGAGAAAAAAGAAAAAATGGAGAGTGAGAGATACAAAAAGAGGGAAGAAAAAGACAGAAAAAATTGATATTAAAAAATACTTTGCTTCAAGACCATGTGGCAATTTAGGGTGAGGAAAAGAGAAAACAGAAGAAAAAAAAATATTTTTCTTTTCTACCACTAAGTGGTGGTCCTAGGTTAAGAAAAACTACTTCCAAGTACTTCCTTTTCTGCCTCAAGGTGGAGGCAGGAAGTTACTGGGTAGTTGCCATGTAGACATGGACTTGTTTTCTTTTTATTATTATTTTTTTAATAAGTCTTTTGTACATAGATCACAAATACATTTATGCCATTTTCAATGTGTTGATTATTTGTACAAATTGGAGTGCTTATATGATACTAATCAACATAGCTTTCACCTCATTTACGCAATTTTAGCATTAGGATATTTGTGTTCTACACATGATAGATCCAACTTGTACTTGCAATGTGTTCCATAGATGTGGTCCCCATACTATCCCCTACTATCCCTCCCACCCCCTTCTCTCCCCTTTCCCTCCCCTTCCCTACTTCATCCTAGGCTAAAGATGTGTTTCATTTTTCATATCAAGTGTGAGTGATTATAAATTGGTTTCACAGTAGTCCTAAGTACATTGGATATTTTTCCCCCCATTCCTGAAATAATTTACTAAGAGAAATATTTTCTAGTTCCATCCATGTAAACATAAAAGAGGTAAAGCCTCCATTTTTTTTACTGCTGCATAGTATTCCATGGTATACATATACCACAATTTATTAATCCATTCATGGGTCTATGGGCAATTGGGTTTCTTCAATGACTTGGCAATTATGAATTGAGTTGCAATGAACAATCTGGTGCAAATATCTTTATTGCCAAATGATTTTTGGTCCTTGGGATATACACCTAGAAGAGGAATCGCAGGATCAAACAGCAGGTCTACATTTAAATCCCTGAGTGTTCTCCAAACTTCCTTCCAAAAGGAACATACTAGCTTGCATTCCCACCAGCAGTGCAGAAGTGTTCCCTTTTCTCCACATCCACACCAATGTTCATTCCCCTACACATGGACTTGGTTTCTTGCTTTATTTTATTTTAATCTGGACATTATAGCTGCCATGGAATTGAATCCCCATAGGGATGAGGGAATGAACATACCAAATTTTATTCCAGACATTACGGGGAACATACCTCAGCCATTCAAATAGTTCTGAGGCCATGAAGGGGTCTGTGTAGGAGATGGGGTCTTCCCAACTTGCTTGTTTTTCCATTGCAAGCAGACTTTGGGTGGCCTTCTCAGGCCTGCAGATGGATCATAGCTTGAGGAGCACTGGAATCCTGCAAGGCTGCTTCACACTGGACCCCCATGGGTGCCAGGTAGTTCAAGGTTATAGTTCTTCCTTCTCCTCTCTTCCTCTGTGACTCTCCAAAAATAGCAGGGCCCCCTTCCCAGTGTCCCAAGGAATAGGCTCCAGGTCCAAATTGCCCACTCAGTGCTGCTCCTGTGAGGTCTGAGCTCAAGCCTCTGGCTCCATCCCAAAGAAGCAGTATGTACTTTCTCCAGCCCTTTGATCAAATGCTAGCTTGTGCATACATAACAATCCTGTAGGACTTCAGTTCCTGCTTGTTTCACACCACTGCCCATGCCTGAAGGGACAGGTTCAACCAGAGTTCTGTCCAAAATCAGTCTATCTGACAGGGTGCCATGATGGGATATGGGAGAATCTTCTGTGAACTTAATTTCTCAAGGATTGCAGGTTTAAGTTCTTTCTACTACCTTGCAGCTGATCTGTGCAGGCTTCCCACCCTTCCCACACTCTTTGGTTCCTGGAGTCCCACTGTATCTCACTGATCCATCACAATGTTGTTTCTGGGTGAGGTTATCCAATTTGGAGCAGGCTGGTGTCTCTTCTTTTTTTTACATACTGTGTCTGATGAGGACATGTCTTTAGTCTGCAACCTTGGAGCCCTCCAAATTCTGCATGCTTGGTAGGAGTTTCCTACAAATCTTCCCTTGGGGAGGGTAAGAGATCAGTTACTAGACTGCAATTGAGGTCTTCCTCTCTTTTTTCACCTTGAAGTGGGAAAAGGGAAGCAGATTTAAGAGTATTGAGCGGGAAATGTGTCTTACAGAGGCGGAGCATAATGGTGGATGTGACAGACACGTAGCCCACCTCTCCCAGGTCATCAGGTGAGAGGAAGGGGGGGGTTGGACCTTTTCCCCATGTGGATTGTTGGTGTGGACAGACAGCTGGAGACACGCAGTGAATTGGTGGATTGCTGTATATGAGGTGTGATTTAAAACCACGGACTCTGTTGTATAGATTTTCCCTGCTTGGCTGTGCTGGCTGGCCATGCTGAGGACAGCAGCTTGTAATTTCTGGCAAAACCCAATTGACAAAAATTTATTCCTGAACTGAACTTAATGACCCAAAAGGGGTCCCACTCAGAGTCACAAGGGGCTAGGAAAACCCAATGGAAAATTGAAGGAAAGGGATCCCACCTGGGAAACAGACATTTTGAATTGTCCAAAATAGTGGACACCTTCCACTAGAACAATAGGAGTGATTAAATAGACTGGAACATTCCTAGTGGGGAATATTGGTGTGGGCTGGCAGTTCAGGCTGTGCAATGAACTGGTGGCTGGCTGGACTCAAAAGTGCAGATTCAAAAGTGAGACTCTGAGCCACAAAAACTGAGGATAAGGTCTATGTGAACTGCAGCCATGGGAGCTGGCAGCAGCTAAAGCCAGCGGCATGCAGCACCCTCCACCACAGCCGATTGCAATTGCCAGTTTACAGGAGAATGTGGGAGCAGAGTGGAAAGATTAGTGAAGTGTGGACTCCAGCACTGAGTTGGGAAGTTGGATAGGAGTGCTGTCTGGAAGAGAGCAGCTGAGGTTGGATAATAATTAGGTAATAAACTTTTATAGAAACTCCAAAATGGCGATCTGCCAGGTAGGGTGGTTACCATGGTAACAGTGTAAACTGTGAACCAGGTATAAGTCTGGGAATCACTCACAGTGCCGCCTGGTGTACAGAAAGTATACTGCATTATAAATATATTCCTATGAAAGTTGATCCCTACATCATACATATATATGTATATTTCTACATATATTCAAGAATAATATTTTTGTGGTTGGTACCTTTTTTTTCTTTTACTCATCACTTTCCTGGAAAAGCTATTGTTTATTTTATTATTATTATTTATATATACATATTTTTAATTTTTATTGTTTCTATTTTTAATTTTTTCTTTCTTCTTTTTTAACTTTTTATGAACACCATTTTTTTCTCCTTTTTCCCTTTTCTCTTCATCTTCTTCCCTTCTTATGGATTCTGAGAGTACTTATATCAGATTTTTAGAGTTTTTTTTGTTTGTTTTGTTTATTTTTTACCTTTTTTTCCAATTATCTTACAATTATAATTATTTTTATTGTAGTAGTTTTTGTTGTTGTCTGTATGTCTATATGTTTCTGATTGTGCATCTGTGGGCTTGTGTGTACGGTAGCCTTTTTATCTGTATATTTGCTCACCAGCCTCAATGAGTTAGGTGTTTTGCTAAATCCCCAGGTTGGCTATTTTCCCTAACTCCAATTTTTACATTCAACAAGAACAAGCAGGAGGCTAGAGCTGACAGCTAATCGTCCAGTGAATACAAACCTGTAGGAGTAAAGACAGGGCATGAGGCACAGGTTCTGGGAACTCAAAACAGCTTCTTTTCTGCAGGGGAATTTAGCAGGGACAGGAACAAATTCCCACAAAGTTGTTCTGTTCTGTTGGTAACATAAATCAGGGGTGGGGCTGGAACTAAGTGAACACCCCCCAGCCTCCATCAAATGCCTGAGGTTATCAGGTCTCAACTCTCTCTTCTGGATAGACACAGAGATCAGTGGCCTGGCTAAGCAGATATAGATTTCCTTGTGATTCAGGCAAGTGTAAACCCCTGGAGTATCTACTCAGTGGAGGCAACTGGGTCACAGCACTGCGGGGCTATCAGTGACTGAGTGTGACAGAGTTGCAAGGTGGGAAATGAGGCATCAACCTTCCCAGACTAATCTATTTACTGGGTGGGTCCTCCTGACTTCACAGAGAACTGGAGCAAGTCATATTTGAGTTGTCAACAGATCCCTGCAATCCAGTTGCCAGAGACCAGTTAAGCTCTCCCACCTGAGATAGGTGCTGACTGAGACAATTGTTTTGGATCTTTTGAACTGAGCAAATACCCTGAGGACAATTCAAGTGGTGCCCTTGGTGTGTGGTTGTAGGAACGTTTGATTTTCCTATTCCAATTGTTGCCTGTGTGGGGTGGGGTGATTTAATTGTTAGTATTTCTCCACAGCTGAGACTTCAACCCAGAGTAACTGTTTCACTAGGGTCAGACAGAAACCATCTGAAAACAAGACAGAACCACTTAGCCCTTAGCCCCACGACACCAAACAGTTCCCCAGTTTCTCAGGCCATAGCACTGTACAGTTCCTCAACAAAGCTCTAGGGGAAAAGTGAAATGGTGTAAAATAATCATGGGGCAGAATCAGCAGAAAAACTCTGGTATCATGAATAACCAGAATATATCAATTCCCCCCCTCCCCAGAAAAGGTATGGCACATGTAAATGAAGATCCCATTCATAAACAGCTGGCCAACATGTCAGCAATTGAATTCAGAATTTGGATTGCAAACAAGATAAATAGAATGGAGGAAAATCTGGAATTAGAAATTTGAAGAGCATTCAAAAGTCAGAATTAGAAATTCGAGGAGAAATTCAAAAGTTATCTCAAGAATTTAACAAATTTAAAGACAAAACCACCAAAGATTTTGAGGCACTGAAGCAAGAATTTGCAGCCCTCAAAGATAAGAAAAATACAGTAGAATCCCTCACTGACAGAGTGAAGCAAGCGGAAGAAAGGATCTCTGACATTGAAGACAAAGCTTTTGAATGCTCCCAAACTCTCAAAGAAGAAGAGAAATAGAGAACAAAAATGGATCATTCCTCAGAGAGCTCTGGGATAATTCGAAGAAAGTTAATATCCACCTCATTGGAATCCCTGAAAGTGATGAAGTGGCCTCGCAAGGCACAGAGGCCCTTCTCCATGAAATTAGGAAAAAGAATTTTCCAGACATGCCAAGAGATACTGAAATTCATATACCAGACAGTTTCAGAAACACAGCACAACTCAATCCGAATAAGACATCCCCCAGGCATATCATAATTCACTTCACTAAAGTTAATATGAAGGAGAAAATTCTGAAAGCAGCCAGACATAAGAAATCCATTACATACAAAGGGAAGAATATTGGAATGACTGCAGATCTCTCTGCTCAAACTCTTCAAGTCAGAAGAGCATGGTCATCGACTTTTAATCTCCCAAAACAAAATAACTTTCAACCCCAGATCCTGGATCCAGCTAAACTGAGTTTCATTTATTATGAAGAAATTAAATACTTTAATGACAATCATATGTTGAAGAAATTTGCCATAAACAAACCAGCTCTTCAGGATATTCTTAGACCTATCCTCCATAATGACCACCCCAATCCTCCAACACAAAAGTAAACTTACTCAGAAACTTTTGATCAAACTCCAACTTCCACAATGGTGAAAGGATTAATAATGTTCACTGTACATTCAAAAAACTCAATACCCAAAATTTTACCAGCCTTATCAATATTCTCCATTAACGTGAACAGCTTAAACTGTCCTCTAAATAGGCACAGGTTAGCTGACTAGATACAAAAATTCAGGCCAGATATTTGCTGCATACAAGAGTCACATGTTACCTTAAAAGAAAAATATAGACTCCGGGTGAAAGGATGGTCATCCATATTTCAGGCAAATGGTAATTAGAAAAAAGCAGGTGCTGCAATTCTATTTGCAGACACAATATGCTTTAAACCAACAAAAGCAAAAAAAAAAAAAAAAAAAGTCACTTCATATGTGTTAAGGGTAATACTCAATATGATGAGAATTCAATTATGAATATTTATAAACACAACCAGAATGCACCTCAATTTATAAGAGAACTCTAACAGACATGAGAAACTTGATTTCTTCCATCTCAATAATAGTCAGAGGTTTCAACACTATTTTGGCAATGATGGATAGATCCTCCAGTAAGAAGCTGAGCAAAGAAATTTTAGATTTAAAACTAACCATCCAACATTTGGATTTAGAAGATATCTACAGAAGATTTCATCCCAACAAAACTGAATACACATACTTCTCATTAGCTCATGGAACATACTCCAAAATCAATCACATCTTAGGTAACAAGCCTAATCTCAGTAAATTTAAAGGAATAGAAATTATTCCTTGCCTCTTCTTGGACCTCCATGAAATAAAAGTTGAACTCAGTAACAACATGAATCTGCATACTCATGCAAACACGTGGAAGTTACATAACTATATGTTGAATGACAGCTGGGTCAGAGATGAGATTAAGAAGAAAATTGCCAAATTTCTGGAACAAAAAGACAATGAAGCATGAATTATCAGAACTTCTGGGATACTGCAAAAGCAGTCCCAAGAGAGAAATTTCTAGCACTGCAAGCCTTCCTAAAGAGAATGGAAAGAGAGGAAGTTAACAACTTAATGGGACATCTCAAGCAACTGGGAAAGAAAGAACATTCCAACCCCAAACCCAGTAGAAGAAAATAAATAACCTAAATTAGAGCAGAATAAAATGAAATTAAAAAAAAAAATTACACAACAGATATATAAATCAAAAAGTTGCTTTTTTGAAAAGTTCAATAAAATAGATAAACCTCCAGTTAACCTAATCAGAAAAAAAAGGAGTACAGTCTCTAATTTCATCAATCAAAAATGACAAAGACGAAATAACAAAAGACTCCTCAGAAATTCCAAAAATCCTTAATGAATATTACAAGAAACTTTATTCTCAGAAATATGAAAATCTCAAGAAAATTGACCAATACTTGGAAGCATGTCACCTTCCAAGACTTAGCCAGAATCAAGTGGAAATGTTGAACAGGCCAATATCAAGTTCCGAAATACCATCAACCATACAAAATCTCTCTAAAAAAAAAAAAAAAAGCCCAGTACCAGATGACTTCATGTCAGAATTCTACCAAACCTTTAAAGAGTAAGTAGTACATATATTACTCAACCTGTTCCAAAATATAGAAAAAGAAGGGTGACTACCCAACATGTTCTATGAAGCAAACATCACCCTGATACCCAAACCAGGAAAAGACCCAACAAGAAAAGAAAATTATACACCAATATCACTAACGAATATAGATGCAAAAATATTCAACAAGATCCTAACAAACAGAATCCAGCAACACATCAAACAAATTATACATCACGACCAAGTCGGTTTTATCCCAGGGTCTCAAGGCTGGTTCAATATATGTAAATCTATGAGTATAATTCAGCACATAAACAAATTAAAAAGCAAAGACTATATGATTCTCTCAATTGATGCAGAAAAACCTTTTGATAATATCCAGCATCCCTTTCTGATCAGAATACTTAAGAAAATTGGTATAGAAGGGACATTTCTTAAACTGATAGAGGACATCTACAGCAAACCCACAGCCAATATCGTATTGAATGGAGTTAAATACAAATCATTTCCACTCAGATCAGGAACCAGACAAGGCTGTCCATTGTCTCCACTTCTCTTTAACATTGTAATGGGTTTTAGCCATCACAATTAGGGAAGAAAAGGCAATAAAGGGTATCCATATAAGGTCAAAAGAGATCAAACTTTTGCTCTTCACAGGTGATATGATTGTATATATGGAAAACACCAAGGATTCTACTACAAAACTTTTAGAAGTGATCAAAAAATACAGCAGCATCTCAGGTTACAAACATTCATAAATCGGTAGCCTTTATGTATACCAACAATAGTCAAGCTGAAAAAATAGTTAAGGACTCTATTCCATTCGCAGTTGTGCCAAAGAAGATGAAATATTTGGGAGTTTATCTAACAAAAGGTGAGAAAATCTCTATAAAGAGAACTATGAGACTCTAAGAAAAAAATAGCTGAAAATGTTATCAAATGGAAAAACATACCATGCTCATGGCTGGGAAAAATCAACATTGTTAAAATGTCAATACTAACCAAAGCAATATACAATTTTAATGCAATCCCTATTAAAGCCCCACTGTCATAGTTTAAAGATCTTGAAAAAATAATATTTAGTTTTATATGGAATCAAAAACAACCTTGAATAGCCAAGACACTACTCATAAATTTTAAAAAAGCAGGAGAAATTATGCTACCAGACCTCAGACTATATTATAAATCGATAGTCATCAAAACAGCATAGTATTGGCACAAAAACAGAGAAGTAAATGTCTAGAACAGAATAGAAAACCAAGAGATGAATCCAGCTACTTACTGTTGCCTGATCTTTGACAAGCCAATTAAAAACATTCAATGGGAAAACATTCCCTATTGAAAAAATGGTGCTGGGTGAAATGGCTGGCAACCTGTAGAAGACGAAACTGGACCCACACCTTTCACCATTAACTAAGATAGACTCTCACTGGATTAAAGATTTAAACTTAAGAAATGAGACTATAAAAATACTACAAGAGAGTGCAGGGAAAATCCTTGAAGAAATTGGTCTGGGCGAGTATTTTATGAAGAGGACACCCCGGGCAGTTGAAGCAGCTTCAAAAATACACTACTCTGACCTGATCAAACTAAAAAGCTTCTGCACAGCCAAGAACACACTAAGTAAAGAAAGCAAACAGCCCTCAGAATGGGAGAAGAAATTTGCATGTTATGTCTCCAACAAAAGTTTAATAACCAGAATCCACAGAGAACTCAAACATATAAGCAAGAGAAAAACAACTGATCCCATCACAGGCTGGGCAAGGTACTTGAAGGAAAACTTCTCTGAAGAAGACAGGCGCACGGACTACAGACATATGAAAAAATGCTCATCATCTTTAATCATCGGAGAAATGCAAATCAAAACTACCTTGAGATAGCATCTAACTCCAGTAAGATTAGCCCATATCACAAAATCTCAAGACCAGAGATGTTGGCGTGGATGTGGAGAAAAGGGAGCACTTCTGCACTGCTGGTCAGAATTCAAATTAATACATTCCTTCTGGAAAGATGTTTGGAGAACACTTAGAGATCTAAAATAGACCTGCCATTCTTCCTATAATTTCTCTACTAGGTATATACCCAGAAGACCAAAAATCACATTACAACAAAGATATTGGCACCAGAAGGATTATTGCAGCCCAATTCGCAATTGCTAAGTCATGGAAAAAGCCCAAGTGCCCATCGATCCACGAATAGATTAATAAACTGTGGTATATGTACACCATGGAATATTATGAAGCCTTAAAGAAAGATGGAGACTCTACCTCTTTCATGTTTACATGGATGAAGCTGGAACATATTCTTCTTAATAAAGTATCTTAAGAATGGAAGAAAATGTGTCCAATGTACTCAGCCCTACTATGAAACTAATTTTTGGCTTTCATATGAAAGCTATAACCCAGTTATAACCTAAGAATATGGGGAATG
>CAUYPK010065368.1:0-20149 GCA_963574355.1 Loris lydekkerianus
GTTTACATGGATGGAGCTGGAACATATTCTCCTTAGCAAAGTATCCCAGGAATGGAAGAAAAAGTATCCAATGTACTCAGCCCTACTATGAAGCTGAACTATAGCTTTCACATGAAGGCTATAACCCAACTATACCTCAAGACTATGAGGAAAGGACCAAGGAAGGGGAAGGGAGGGGGGAGGGTTGGGTGGAGGGAGGATGATGGGTTGGGCCACATCTATGGTACATATTTTTATCTATAATAAAAAAAATAATAATAATTAAAAAAAAAAAAAGAGTTAGAGGTTGCTGTGAGCTGTGATGCTACAGCACTCTACTGAGGGCAACATAGTAAGACTCTGTTTCAAAAAAAAAAAAAAGTTAGAAATAAAATTAAACAAAGCTTTCTTTATAACAGAACTTCAATTAATAAATGTAGGAGTGATATAATTAGAAAATCATCATTTTCAATACTCAGATGCTGCTAAAACTTCGGGGTGAAAAGTTGGTAAGACCTTAGGACACATCAAGCTGACAACACCTAAACCCACTGGTCAATACTCACGATACTGAAAGCAAGCCAACCTACCATTATGTATCCCCTGATAGGTAATAGAACGAATATAACACCTATGAAGGATGCTCACCAGAAAAAAAACCTCTAGAACTAATTACCAGTTTACAGAAAATTACAGGTTAAACCAAACCACAAAGATGCAATCAGCCAAACAGAATGTGGGAAATTCTACAGATTAAATAATGTATTTTCTCTATTAAATAAAGGAAACGAAAAGAGAGGAGACTTAAGACACTAATTAGAGATGTATCTGAGGAGTTTATTTGGGTCCTATTGTAAATAAACTGTGAAAGATATTTTTGAGATAATCCGGCAAATGTGAACATGTTCTAGCTACCAGATGACATTAAGAAATTACCATTAATGTTATTAATTGCAACAATGGCATTGTGATTATGCTGAGGGGGAAAAAAAGTCCATATGTATTATGGACATATATAGAACTATTTACACGTGAAATGATATCTGAGATTTGTTTTAAAATGCTATATGGTAAGGAAGGTAAAAAAAGAAGAGAGACAGCAGAGTGAAACAGGTAAAACAACACAGCAAAATTCTGGCAGGTGCTGAAGCTAGGTAACAAATACGTGAACCATCAGTTAACTTCATTTTTGTACGTTTTAAATTGCCGTAATAAAATTACAAATCTGTATCACTGGTATGTCTGTTACCCTTAAATGTATTCATCTCTTATCATTTATTTGTACTCACCTTCAGATTCTGAACATCACTGAATTACCTAAAAATGTAAAAACTCTTTAAAGTAACTTTAAACTTATGTATTTAATCTAAAAGTCAAATATTACATCATATTAAATACATATAAAAATGATTACCTGCACCACACACAAATTCTGTGCCTATCCACAGTTAAGTAGAATGTTCAGCAGAATGGTGGTTATGTACCTATACTGCCTCATCCTACTTTAACTCTGAGATCTTCATCACACTTAATTGGGACTCCATATCTCTTCCATCAACAATTAACTCAGTTTATATCAAAATCAGAACAATTTAAGTTATAATGTAAGACTCATGTAAAAGAGGAACTAAACTATGATGTTAATGTTTGCCACAACAGCTGGCTTTGATCCATTCACAGAGACATTTCATTCATTAAACACTTCAGTCTTAGCCAGGTACAGTGGCGAACACCTGTAATTCCATCACTTTTGAGAAGCCAAGACCAGAGAATGACTTGAGGCCATAAGTTCTAGACCACCCAGGCAATACAGCAAGACTCTGTCTCCAAAAAAAAAAAAATTAGTCATGTTTAGTGGCACACGAGCCTGTAGTCCTATCTACATAGAAGTCTGAGCAGGGAGGATCACTTGAGCTCAGGAGTTTGAGGTTTGAGGTTACATAATGGAGGAGGGAACACTGGATTGTAGGGTAAAAGATCCAAGGAGGAAGGTTGTTCTACACCAGAGTCTGAATTCATAATTACTATCCTTCAGTGGTAACTGCCTATAAGCACTATCTTGCAAAAGATTCTAAAGCTTCATTTAAGACCAACAACAGAAGGGTCTAGAGCCACTGCCAGTTTTTAAATACATAGTATATGGTACAAAGAATCTATAACCAGAAAATAATAGGACTTTACTGGGTATCTTTTTGTCACAAAAAGGAATTTAAATATTTAGTCCTATTCTTAAATGTCTTCATATGGGCTGCTGTCTCTCTCTAACTCAGCTCCCCTACAAAACCCAGAAAACTACTGAGGAACTAAGGGGTAGGGCAGGGGTGGAGGGAGGTGAGAATGACACACGGCACTTCCATTTGCTTTTTCACTCTAGGAAACCAGACTGTGTGGCTGTTAGGAAGGTAACTTTGGAATCAGGCTGAGTTCAAAAGAATGCTACTGCTTTATCCCAGCCCCATTTTCCTTATCTTTAGATGGGGATAATGAAAATATCTATTCTAAGAGTGTCATGAAGGGTGTCTGTACTTAGAAGAAGACATAACACATTCAAAGTAGTACTCACAAAACTCTGGCTATCGTCATTTTCATTACTCACTATTATTACTGTCTATAGCTTATTCTACATCAAAGATGCTTTGCTGGAGACACAGAGGATAACCACAATAATACATCTTAAACAAGTACTATTCTTCAGTGATAGATGATTTTTCTCTATCAAATCCGTATTTTAAGCATTTTCTTTTTTTCCTTTTTCTTTTTACACAGCTCACAGCAACCTCCAACTCCTGGGCTTAGGCAATTTTCTTGCCTCAGCCTCCCAAGTAGCTGGGACTACAGGTGCCCGCCACAATGCCCAGCAATATTTTTTGTTGCAGTTTGGCCAGGGCTGGGTTTGAAACTGCCACCCTCGGTATTTGGGGCCAGTGCCCTACTTACTGAGCCACAAGCACCGCCCTTCTTTTTTTCATTTTAAAATTTTAAGCATTTACTTTTTTTTTTTTTTTGGAGACAGAGTCTCACTATGTTCCCCTGGGTAGAGTGCTGTTGCATCACAGCTCACAGCAACCTAAAACTCTTAGGTTTAAGCGATTCTCTTGCCTCAACCTCCCAAGTAGCTAGGATTACAGGTGCCCGCCACAACGCCCAGCTATATTCTTGTTGCAGTTGTCACTATTGGTTAGCTGGCCCAGGCTGGGTTTGAACCCGCCAGCCTTGGTGTATGTGGCTGGACCCGTAACCACTGTGCTTCAGGCGCCAAGCCAATTTTAAGCATTTTCAAAGACACACAAATCTCTAGGACATCTGATTTAAACTGTTTCTGCCAAAGTTTAATTTATGGTATATTTCCTTAAACGTAAGTATAAGGCTACCTAGAGTATACTGTTGTGTTCTCTAAGTTTTTGTTTCAATTTAAATATTGTAAGTTAAGAAAATAAACCCCAAATTTTTATTTAAAATCAATAAAATTTTAAATTTTCCTTAAAAAAGTACATAAAAAAATTAGGTATCAATAATCAACTCAAATTAATTTATTATCTAAATCAAATAAAAAGTAAATGGGGCTTGACAGCTGTAGCTCAGTGGCTAGGGTGCCAGCTACATACACCAGCACTGGCAGGTTCGAACCCTGCCCGAGCCTACCAAACAACAACTAAGACAACAAAAAATAGCTTGGCATTATAGTGGACGCCTATAGTCCCAGCTACTTGGGAGGCTGAGGCAAGAGAATCACTTAAGCCCAAGAGCTGGAGGTTGCTATGAGCTATCACCCCACAGCTATGATATGAGGAGGTTGCTATGAGCTATCACCCCACAGCACTCTACTGAAGGTGAGACTGTCTCAAAAAAAAGGTAAATGGGCTACATATAGGAAGTTTAGTGTCTAAATGTTATTTTCACAACAAAAAATGTACCTGGCACATGAGACACAATACCTATTAAATATATAGACATTATTTTATCAAGATTACTTTTAAACAAAAATAATTTTAAAATACTGGAAAATTTAACTATATTAAAATGAGACAACATCAAAGAAAAATATCTAAAAGTGCATAGGAAATGAAATGAAAAAATGTATTCTCTGTACATCAAGAAATGCCCAGAATTCAACAAAAGTATGGTGCTATCTAAATGAAGGTAGCAAAACGCTATATAAGCAAGAAAAAAGAACTTCCTTACATAAAACAAAATCCACTAGCACCACAAAACAACAAGGGAAGGCGCAGGAAAGACAAAGACAGGGGAGAAAGAGCCTCCAAACCTGCGCAATGCAATCAGGCGTCTCCAACCATAGGTGCTTCTGAGCACTTGACCATGGCTACTCCAGAACTCAATTGGTAATTTTATTTATATTAATTATAACTTTAAAAAATAATACTCGAGTCATTTATTACAAGACTTTTACATATGTTTTAGAACAACCTGGATTTGTGGGGGGTTTTTTCAACTGTACCCTTTTTAGGCTTTGAAAATATAATCTAAATACACAAGTTATCTCCAATGAAAATTAAATACCCATGGTTCAGTGCCTGTGGCTCAAGTGGCTAAGGCACCAGCCACATAGACCTGAGCTGGCGGCTTCGAATCCAGCCCGGGCCCCCCAAACGACGACGGCTGCAACCAAAAAATAGCCAGGCATTGTGGCGGGCACCTGTAGTCTCAGCTACTTGGGAGGCAAAGGCAAGAGAATCGCTTGAGCCCAGGAGTTGGAGGTTGCTATGAGCTGTGATGCCACGGCACTCTACTCAGGGCAACAGCTTGAGGCTCTGTCTCCCAAAAAAAAAAAAAGAAAATAAAATTAAGTACCCAAATTAAGATGTGCTATAGGTATATATGTCAGATTTCAAAGATATAGGATGAGAAAAAGGTAAAATATCTCACTAATAATTGTGATATTATTACATGTTGAAATGAGACTGTCTTGGGTATGATTTGTTAAATAAAACATTATAATGAATTTCAACACCTGTTTCTTTTAATTTACTTAACACAACTATTAAAAAACTTAAAATCACTCGTGGTTCACATTATATTCTTACGAATAATACTGTTCTAAACAATATACCCTAACACCTGAATAACTGCCCTCTCCCCTAGTTGTCCCTTCTCTATCATTGCTAATAACAGTAACTAACTGATGTGGGCCACTTGGTGAACATTAGACACCACACCAAATGCTTTACATGGATTATCTCACCCTATCCTTCCAAAGTAGGAGTAGTTTTATTATTATCCTCATTTCAGAAAAGATTTAAAATTAAGCATCAGAGAAGCTTAAGTCACTTGCCAAGGTCACAAAGCAGTAAGTAATGATGCCACGATTAGAATACAAACAGTCTTAAATTATTCTACTATTTCCTACCTGAAATTTATATCCCTGAATTTTACACTATCTTAATACACTGTCCCCAAAACAGATATTTTCCATTTTCCACTGATTCTAAAAGCCATTCTATAGGCTGCCTATGTGGTGGCTCATACCTATAATCCTAGTACTCTTGCAAAGCTGAGGTGGGTGGACTGCTTGAGCTCAGGAGTTGGAGACTAGCCTGAACAAGAGCCAGGCCCTGTCTCTACTAAAAATAGAAAAACTAGTCAGGTGAATACCACAGTCCAAACTACCTGGAAGGCTGAGGGCAAGAGTATCTACTCAGCCCAAAAGTTTGAAGTTGCTGTGAGCTATGATGATGCCACGGCACTCTACTCAGGACAACACAGTGAGGCTCTGTCTAAATAAATAAATAAATAAATAAATAAACCATTTACTTCCCTTCTTCAATTAAATACTAGGGAGGAAAAATATAAACCAAGTAACAAAAAATATCACCACATATTTTGGCTTCAAGAACAAAGATTAACTGAAGTTATAAGAAAAGAATTTGACTTCCAATAATGAAGTGAACAGGTAGTAAGTACCTATATACTCGAGTATAAGCCGAGTTTTTTCAGCACAAAATTTGTGCCGAGTTTTCGGCTTATACTCAAGTATATACGGTACTCTATTTTATCTTAATGCAATGCACACTGACCATACCAAGTACATATTCTAAACTATTACCAATTGAGAATTTGAAGACATATAGTAAAGTGGTCCTTACCCAGCCCAACATATATTACAGTTGTTATTTTTTGGCACTTATAAACCAAACACAATAATAAAGTATGCATTCACCATCATATTTAATTTGTAACAAAGCACTTAAGTAAATATTATTATCCACATATTTCGTATACTGAAAATAAAACTCAAAGAAGTGCATTGTCTAAGGCCATGCAACTAGTTACAAGGTAGGGCAGGATTTAAACCTAACAAATCAATTCCAGTTTCTATTATCAAAGTGATGAGGTAAACCATGGTTTCTAATTTACTGCTGATAAAGTTCAACAATGAAGAGTGGCACTTGAATTTATCACCTCCATTAAAATGAGGTTTAGATATTTTAATTTAAAACATCTTAGGTAACAATTGAGATACAGTACCCTAAGTACTATTGTTACTCTCCTCCAAGTGGAGATTCTTTCTCAGAAGAATTTTTATTGAAAGTCAAAGTGAAAGTGAAAGCATGCTCTCAAAAGAAAAAGGGCAGGGGCTTGGCACCTGTAGCTCAGAGGCTAAGGCACCGGCCACATACACTGGGGCAGGAGGGTTCAAACCCGGCCTGGGGCTGCCAAACAACAACTACAAACAAAAAAAAATAGTTGGGCGTTGTGGCGGGCTCCTGTAGTCCCAGCTACTTGGGAGGCTGAGGCAAGAGAATCGCTTAAGTCCAAGAATTTGAGGTGACTGTGAGCTGTAACGCCACAGCACTCTACCAAGGGTGACACAGTTGAGACTCTGTCTCAAAAAAAGAAAAGAAAAGAAAAGAAAAGAAAAGAAAAGAAAAGAAAAGAAAAGAAAAGAAAAGAAAAGAAAAGAAAAGAAAAAGAAAAAGAAAAAGAACCGGTAGGTTCAAAAAGAATAGCTATACCAAAAGGAAGAGTAAGTTTAGTCTTAAGAAGTGTCACAGACTGAGAGGTTCGTGATTAAAGGTTAAAGGGTTGGTTTTTACTAAGAATTTGGGTAGTAATTCCCAAACTTGGGTTCTCTCCTATTCTCATACTTCATATAGTTCTTTCAGAACTGTCATGACAATTTCAAGGCTGGAGAAATTTTAAACACCTCTGTAAATGATATTGTAATTAGCCAAAGTTCATGTACAGTGAGGTTGAAGCTGGTTCTTCTCTGTGGGCATTAGCACCCCCTTTAGTTATACTTTAACACCTCCACCCACTCTGGTCTCAGCCTTGTCTCCTACCCTAATGTTTCCCCCCTTATGAGCTTTGAGCCCTTAGAATAGAGGCTGAGGAAATAAGATCCATCTTCTGAAGCTGCTTCCTGCTCATAAAGGGCACTGACCCTGCCTGTGGGCCCCAGAGTCTCTCATATCTTGTTTGTTTGTTTTTTAAGACCAAGTCTCACTATGTCACCCTCGGTAGAGTGCTGTGGTGTCACAGCTCAGAGCAACCTCAAACTCTTGGGCTTAAGCGATTCTCTTGCCTCTGCCTCCCAAGTAGCTGGGACTACAGGTGCCAGCCACAACACCCAGCTATTTTTTGTTGCAGTTGTTGTTGTTTAGCAGGCCTGGGCCAGTTTCAAACCCGCCAGCCTTGGTGTATATGGCTGGCACCGTAACCACTGTGCTACAGGCACTGAACCTCTCATATCTTGTTCTATATTTATTAATGGAACTGAGTGCCAGGGCATGATGGGCTTTAAGGCACCTCACTATGGTGGGAGGAAACTTCAGGACCCTCAGAGAAGTCAGGTGGCCATCAGGGGGATTTTGATAGTGTCTTTATTTCTCTGAAGACGATGGAGTGGAACCCTTAGAGTGCCATGACATGTTATGTGGTAGTCTGGACAACCTGAAAAGGCAAGAGATTTTAAAAGTCTAGTAATACAAGGAAATAAAAGGAAAGTAAAAACTATGATAATGGAGATTATAAAGGACCATAGCATGTGCCTAAAAGCAGGCCATCAGGATAGTTTGTTCCGTATGTCAGAAGCCACATCTGACTTTCTCTTTTGATGGCCTATACAATATACTATAGTTATCTTGGCTAGTTTCTGGGCAGCATGTTAATAGTTGAAGGATTCCAAAATGATGTTTTATGCAGGAACTGTTTGTTGTTAGTAATCTCCATTCTTTCCAAATGGGTATGAAGGATGAGGAAGGAATACGTCAAATCTGTGTAGATGTTAATTCCCTTTTTCCTTCCCTATTTTCAGGCTCTTATGAGAGCAATCAGTTTGGCCTTTTGGGCTGAAGTGTTGAGAGAAAGAGGTCTCATTTTTACAACACCATTAAGGCTGACTATAGCATATCCTCTTTCAGCCACCATTCAGCACGACACTACTGCCACCTGTATAACATTCACCTGGGCTTCAAAGGAGTGTTTTTTGTTCTTGTTTTTTTTCAAGATAAGCGCTTTTTTTTTCAGCCCCGGTACAGTGCCATTGTGTCATAGCTCATAGCAACCTCAACTTCTTGGCCTCAGGTGATTCTCTTGCCTCAGACTCCTGCATGCTGGGACTACAGGTGCCCACCACAGTGCTCAGCTATTTTTAGAGATGGAAGTCTCACTCCTACTCAGGCTGGTCTCAAACTCCTGAGCCCAAGCAATCCACCCACTTCAGCCTCCCAGAGTGGTAGGATTACAGGCATGAGCCACCACATCTGGCCTCGATGCAGTATCTTTTAGGTCTGGTCTGCTAAAATATACTTATTCTATAGTTTTTGTATAGGAATGTGCTAAGTTGATAAGGGGTCCCATGGGCATCAGGATGGCTGGATTTAAAGTTTGGGACACCTCCAAACTGATTTCTGGAGAGTCCTGAAGGAGGGCCTAGAATTTGCTATAATATCCTCCTATTAGCCAATGGTTATCTTTTATGTTTAAAACTCCTTGTACCTGGTTCGGGAGTTCTGACTTTTTTTTTTTTTCTTTCAGTTTTTGCAGTTTTGGCTGGGGCTGGGTTTGAACCCACTACCGCCAGCATATGGGGCTGGCACCTTACTCCTTTGAGCCAGTCACAGGCGCCACCTGGGAGCTCTGACTTTTAAGAACATCTCTGAGGTTAACTTAGCGGTCTCTTTGACCAATAGGGCTGTGGCCACCACTGCTCTTAAGCATCCAGGCCATCCTGTGGCCACTGAGTCCAACTGCTTAGAGAAGCAAGCCACCAACAGAAAGAGCCCCCCAGGAGTTCAAGGCTTCAGTGAACAATGAACGCATCACTGCACTCCAACCTCGGTGATAGAGACCTTGTCTCTTTAAAAGAAAAAAGTGCAATCACTCAAGGTCCCTCTCTCCATTATTTTCTACAGTAATCCTTTGGGAAATCATAGTAAATAGAAAAGCTACCACCTGCCTAAAAAGTTAGTTGTAGCTTCTAAAGTAAGACGGATTCAAGTCATAAACAATCTATGGAGTTAAGCAGCACTCATCTATTTTATCATCACCATCCTCAACAAATACATGTCTGGAAAGACTAAATTTTAAATGAAAAACCTGCCTTCGCCATGAATGGATCAACAAATACTGGTATACGTATAGCATGGAATAGTATTCAGCCATTAAAAAAGATGGAGCCTTTACATCTTTTACATTTACCTGGATGGAGCTAAAATATATTTTTCTTAGTAAAGTATCACAAGAATGGAAAAATAAATATCCGATGTATTCCATCCTAATATGAAATCAATGTATAAACAATTACACATGTTCATAAGAACAATAAAACACAAGTATAGTCTAGCACAGGGGTAGAGGGAGGCAGGAAGGGGGAGGACAACTGGCAGAAGGAGGGAGGTCATGAGGCAGGATCTCCCCTGATGTGCACACTGTGAGGGTGTCTAACACGCCCCCCTGGGTGAGGGATTTTTTTACAAATGGAACTTTACCCTAGAAGTGAGAACAATGTAACCTAAAAATTAACCTCATAATAACTTGAAATAAAAAACAAATTTAAAAAGACAAATATCTAATTAGCTGTATATCTTCAGGGCTGTGTGAGGTTAAAATCTGATCATGAATAGTCCACTTGTATAGATAGAAATGGGGAGTTCTGGGGAAAAGAAAAACCCTTCCTTCAGAAGAGTCAGGTATTTAGCCTGGAGTTTACCATATCCACTGGTTACCGTGGAGACCACCCATCCCCCACACATCTACCTAGAAGATCAACCCGAAGGCATCAATTAATTGTGTATTCTTTGCATGGCTTGTCTGCATTAGCATATAATTTCTATCCTCATAAGTTTTTTTGGTGGTAAACAGTAAATATTAATCTCATTTCATAGACAGGCCTAAAAGGCTAAATCATTTTGCTAAACTAAGGAGCCTATGGCAAGCAAAATACCTCCTGCCCCCAAAATGTCCACTTTTTAACCTCCAGAATACATGAATACAAGGGGGAATTTAAAGTTGTAGATGGAATTAAGTTTGCTATTCAGTTGACCTTAAAATGGGCGGATTATTCTGGACTATCTGGGTGAGCCTACTATTAACACAAGCGCCCTTGTAAGTGGAAAAGGAAGGCAGCAGAGCTAAGAGAGTTGGAGACACTAAGTTGCTAGCTTTGAGACAAAGGAGACCAGGAGTAAAGGAACCATAGAGTCCCTAGAAGCTGGAAAAAGCAGGGAAACCAATTTTCCCCTCAAGCCTGCAGGAGGAATGCAGCCCATTAAGATATACCTCGTGCTTCTGACTTACAGAATTATAAAATAATAAATCTGCGTTATTCTGAGTCACTAAATTTGTGGCAATTTGTTAAAGCATCAGTAAGAAAGAAATACAGAGTCCAATTCTGCCACCATTCTGCAAAAAATAATCTTCTAGGGCTGGGCACTGTGGCTCATGCCTGTAATCCTAGCTCTCAGTGAGGCCAAGGTACATGGATTGCCTAAACTCACCAATTTGAGACCAGCCTGAGCTGGTGCAAGACCCCATCTCTAAAAAATAGCCAGGCATTGTGGCAGGCACCGGCAGTCCCAGCTACTTGGGAGGCTGAGATAAGAGAATCGCTACAGCCCAAGCGTTTGAGGTTGCTGTGAGATCTGAAGCCATGGCACTCTAGCAAGGGTGACAAAGTGAGACTCTGTCCCCCACCCTCAAAAAAAAAGTAATTTACCAAATAGTTGCATAAAGAACATAAGTAGTACACAGTAAAATTTAGCAATGATATGCTTATAAAAGCCTCAGTCCTATTCAACACCAGGTCTTCACCTCTAAAACATTTTAAATAATTCTGAATTTGAAACGTAATATGCCTTAAAAATTTAACAGAAATTTATTTGCCCAGCACCAAGGGAGAATGAAGTTTTCAGTAAGTTTATACTTTCCCAAAAACTTTATGAAAATTTAATGAAACTTTCTAGATCTTTCTACTTCCCTTGCCCTCTTAAACAAAGATAATGAACCGATTAAAAGGTTGATAACTCAAGGTCTAGGTTTGAAAATTGAACATTAAAGCTAAACAATACATGTGTCTTAGTTTTTAAAGCATCTCTTTTTCCTTCAGTGTCCCAGTCCATCCAACTCTCAACTATGTTCCCTCTTGATACAATACACACAAAGTATTTGTTGTTGTTTTTTTGAGACAGGGTCTTGCTGTGCTATCCAGACTGGCCTCAAGCCTCCCATTCCCAGTAGCTGGGGGAGCTCTCACAGTATTTGATAGTTCTAAATCATCCATGGACTAAGGAAACTAGATAGCCAAGTAAAGATATAAATTAAATAAGAGGTAGAAGAGACTCAGCACCCATAGCTCAGTGGTTAGGACACCAGCCACATACACCAGAGCTGGCAGGTTCAAACCCATCCCAGGCCTGCTAAACAACAATGACAGCTACAACAACAACAACAATAAAAGATGGGTGTTGAGGTGGGTGCCTATAGATCCAGCTACTCAGGAGGCTGAGGCAAGAGAATCGCTTAAGCCCAAGAGTTTGAGGTTGCTGTGAGTTGTGATGCCACAGCTCTCTACTGAGGGTGACATAGTGAGACTCTGTCTCAAAAAAAAAAAAAAAAAAGAGGTAGAACAGCATTAGCATTAATAAGAATTCTGGTTTGGAATAGTTAAGATTTAAATGACATAAACTACATAATCTCTCTCAGCCTTCATTTTTTCATCTGTTAAGATAAGAATATTCATAAATACCTCTCAGGATTTTTTTGTGGATTAAACATTAAAATTTAAGAAAAGACTGACACATATTAAGCACCAAAGTAGCAGCAAAATTATCATCCTTAAGTAACAAAAATGATGATGATGATGATAGCATAAGGAATATGACCAGGGCAAAGGCTGGTTTAATAAACATTTTAATACTATTTAAAAACAAGACAAAATTGATGCCCGTCTGACAATGAGATAAATGTGATGTTACCAAAGCAATAAAAGATGAATTCAGAAATTACATCTTTGCTAAAAATTAGAATTATGCTAATTACCAAGGTACATGAGATTAACCTTTATTATCACAGACTTACATTCATGTCAAAGCATCTATCTTTTTTTCGTTTTGTTTTGTTTTGTTTTTGAGATGGAATCTCACCATGTTGCCCTCAGTAGAGTGCTGTCACGTCACAGTTCGCAGTAACCTCAAACACTTGGGCTTAAGTGATTCTCTTGCCTTAACCTCCCAAGTAGCTGGAATTACAGGCCCCCGCCACAATGCTTGGCTATTTTTTTGTTGCAGTTGTCATTGCTGTTTAGTTGGCTCTGGTTGGATTCAAATCTGCCAGCCTCAGTGTATGTGGCCAGTGCCATAACCACTGTGCTATGTGTGGGTGCTGAGCCCAAAGCATCTGTCTTAACACTCCAAATGTGAACACATGATTTTCAGACTCTACGATCCCTTAAATATTTTTGCAATTGTTGTATACATTAATTGTATCCCCCTCACAACCTCCACCAATGCAGAAAGATTAAAGTTGAAATTCTTTCAACTAGGAGGAAAAAAAGAGAAAAAAAATTGCACATATTGAGAAAAATAATTAAAGGGGGAATGAAATAATAGAACCAAAACAAGTAAATAGAAAATGTGTCAATATAAAGGAAGCTACCCAGATTGTTAATACTTTTTTTATAGTCCATATAATCTTCTGTGTGGTTAACTGGCAAAAGACTTAGGGTCTTGAATCCACATGGGCAAATGAACTTTGAAAGTCTCTTCCTCTACGGGCCAGTGTTTCCATTGAAAAGGCAATATAACCCAAGAATTCGTTTTTCTCCTACTTGATTTTGTTTGTTTGTTTTAAATTTAATTTTAGAGATGGGGTCTCGCTATGTTGCCCAGGCTGGAGTGTAGTGGCTATTCACGGGCGCAACGCCACTACTGATCAGCACGGGAGTTTTGACCTGTTCCATTTCCAACCTGGGCCAGTTCATCCCTCCTTAGGCAACCTGGTGCCCCCACCCCCCCCACCCCCCACTCCCAGGAGGTCACCATAGTGATGCCTAACTTAGTGAGGATACCCAATCAGCATAGCACACTACAGCCCAGAACTCCTGGACTCAAGCCATCCTCCTGTCTCAGCCTCACAAGTAGCTGGGACTACAGGCACACACCACTGCATCGGGCGCCTGGTTTTCTCCTACTTTAGAATATTAAGTCTTCAAAGCATTATACTAGTTTCCTCTAACATTTTAATTTACAATACTAATTTTCTTTTCTTTTCTTTTTTTTTTTTTTTAGAGACAAAGTCTCAGTATGTTGCCAACCCTGATGCAGTGGGTATTCACCAGCATAATTAGGGTGTACTACAAACTGGAATTTCTGGGCTCAAGTGATCCTCCTGCCTCAACTACCCCAGCAGCTGAGACTATAGGCACATACCACTGTGTCCAACACAAAAATAATTTTCAAGTTAGCAAACATTCTCCCAAAAGTTCATTTTAATATAATCTCTTCTCATTTTTAAGAGAACATGGTAAATTTATGTAAGAATGTTTAATAGGTATCCTCGTATCCACTCTTTCTAATTTTGGGGATCTTCTCTTAGGCATTGTTCCTCTTCAATTAGCTTCTTCCTTTGAGCTACCCACACCACATTCCTTATCCCCAAGCTTTTCCATTCTTTTTTTTTTTTTTTTTTCTTTTTGAGACAGAGTTTCACTCTGATGTCACTCTGGGTACAATGGTGGCATCATCATAGCTCACAACAACCTCAAACTCTTGGGCTCAAATGATCCTCTTGCCTCAGTTTTTCTATTTTTAGTAGAGATGGGGTCTCACTCTTGGTCAGACTGGTCTCAAACTACTTTTTTCTTTTTCTTTTTTGAGACAGTCTCACTCTGTGCCCTAGGTAGAGTACCATGGCTTCATAGCCCACAGCAACCTCAAACTCTTGGGGCTGAGCAATCCTCTTGCCTCAGCTTCCCCAAGCTGGGACTATAGGCGCCTGCTACTAACGCCCAGCTGGTTTTTCTATTTTTAGTAGAGACAGGGTCTCGATCGTGCTCAGGCTGGTCTCAATCTCCTGAGCTCAAGCAATCCACTTGTGTCAGCCTCTCAGAGGGCTAGAATTACAGGCACGAGCCACCACAACCAGCCCCCTTGCTTTTTCTTAAGCCAGCTCTTCCCTAGCTACAATTTGATTTCTCAAAATTCAATACTTATTTTTTCCAAAATTGCTCTGTAGAGCTCCATGAAATTTGGATTTTGTCCTCTCTAATTATTTGCAGATTTACACAGACTTTGGTCTTTTCTCAAGATCCCATTCTCCTCAAAACCTCTCTGGCAGGACATCTCTTGGCCATTTTGCTTCTGATATTATCTTCTGCCTAACTCCCAACCTCTCCAACTCTACTTTCTCCTTCTCCCTAAATCAGTATTCCCCAGAGTTGGAGGCCCCCTACATGTGTACATAGATACTTTCCGAATATCCATCCATGTGCATATCTGATTACACATCTGGCTAAGCCATTTACTAGCTGTGTATCCTTGAACAAGTTAACCTCTTTAAGCCTCAACCTCCTTATCTGGAAAAAATTTTAAAAAGATAACATTTTCTTACAGAATTTTTGTGGCTTATAAGCAAGATATCTTATGGAAAGCTCCTAATACAATATGAAACATGTAACAGGCATTGAATAAATATCTGCTACTTTAAAAAAGTGTTCAGGGTGGTGCCTGTGGCTCAGAGGGGTAGGGCACCAGCCCCATATGCCGGAGGTGGCGGGTTCAAACCCAGCCCTGGCCAAAAACTGAAAAAATAAAATAAAATAAAATAAAAAAATAAACAACTGTTCAATACCATGGTGGAAGTAAATTCTAGCTTTAAAACTGTTTTCTTTCCATACAGAAAGTAGGCAAAAAACTACACTTACTACTCAATAAAGCCATCAAAAGGTCACAAAAACAACAACTGTATTACTCATTTAGAATGACTAGTGGAGAGGCAGCAGGATTCAGTTTACCAACAAGAGAGCAGGCTCTGCCATCAGTTTAATGTGTGCCTGTGGGCAAATCACTCAACATCTTTACATCTGTTTCTTCAACCATAAAAAAGGAAAAATGCTGCTGACCTGCCTCAAAGGGATGTTATTAAAAACAGCTAATGATTATAAAACTTTAAAAATATGATGTGCCAGCTCGGCGCCTGTGGCTAAAGTGGCTAAGGTGCCAGCCACACAGAACTGAGCTGGTGGGTTCAAATCCAGCCTGGGCCTGCCAAACAATGATGGCTGCAATAACAACAACAAAAAATAGCCAAGAGTTGTGGCGGGCACCTGTAGTCCCAGCTACTTGGGAGGCAGAGGCAGAAGAATTGCTTGAGCCCAGGAACTGGAGGTTGCTGTGAGCTATGATGTCACAGTACTCTACCTAGGGTGACAGCTTGAGGCTCTGTCTCAAAAAAAAAAAAAAAAATGATGTGCCATATAAAAACATTATGTAACTTTAATGTTAAAAAATCCCTTATAAACCATATACTTTGACCTTGAGCATCTGCTAGGGTCACTGTCTACAGTGGTCTGATGCAAAATCAACCTTTCTAATGAATACTAGGAGGGATTCTAAAGAAGAACATAAGTGTCGTTAGAACTAGCCAGATAGCACAGGGTTGCTCCTTTACTAATCCACTCAGCTTACCTTTTGGTAGCAATCTCATGCAATTAGATTTCATTAGTATGAGAGTCAGTAGCTACAATAATTTACAACACTGTGAGAGGTTCTGTACATGTTGCAGGTAGTGGGACTACTTGCCACCTAGCAGTATTAGACATCCAAATAAACTAGCAATATCCGCTGAATACCTACTGAATGCTAAACACTCTGTTATGCAAGGCTTCTACATTATCTACCAGAACTAAAAGAAACACAGTGGTGCCCTATATACATCATTTGGTCATAGAGAAAATTAACACATTAAAGGCAAATAAAATCTCGCTAAAGCCATCAAAATGAATGACATAGACCTAGATGTATGGATATAAAAGAAAATGTAAAAATCATGCTCAATGTAAGGGTGTATGGCACACCTGGGTACAGAACACAACTACAACAGAGACTCTATACAACAAACACAAACACTGTGACCTAATTTACCCTTACATTAATCTGAAATTTTTAAATATGAACTATATATGTAATATGAACCCATTTTTATAAAACCAAACATAAAATACTTACATATATGTTTATATACACAATGAAAAGGTATAGAAGAATACACCCAAACTGTTCAATCAAGTTGCCAGGAGAAAGTAAGACTTCTACTATTCACTGTGTATTATTCTGTAATTTTTAATATTTATTACAGACTTTTATTGCTTTCATAATAAATGCTTTTTTCCTTTTTTTTTTTTTTTAATTACAGGGGAAAGCACTAACACTAAAGATGAGTTCATGCTATACTGCCCAGGCTAAAGTATGCTGCTCAGCTTCTTGAGTAGCTAGGACCATAGGAACACATCACAACTCCCAGCAATTTTTTTTTCTTTTTGGTAGAAATGGGGTATTGCTCTGTTATGGAGGCTAACCTCAAAAACTCCTGAGCTGGCCAGGTACTCATGCCTGTAATCCTAGCACTCTGGGAGACTGAGGTGAGTGGATTGCTTGAGCTCACTGGTTCAAGACCACCTTAGCAAAAAGCAAGACCCCGGTCTCTACTAAAAATAGAAAACTGAGGCAAGAGAATCACTTGAGCCCAAGAGTTAGAGGTTGCTGTGAGCTATGACATCACAGCACTTTACCCAGGGCAACAGCTTAAGACTCTGCCTCAAAAAAAGACACTCCTGAGCTTTAGCTATCCTCCTGATTCAGATTCTGAAAGTATAGGAAATACAGGTGTGGATTACGTTACCCAGCCAAAAACTACTTTAATTGTGGTAGTAGTAGAATTACTTTAGAAAATATTCTTACCAGGCAGACCAAAGCAAAAGTTCTGACTTACTAAATGGCAAAAGCCTTCAGGTTTGACTTAAGAAAAACAACACTGAGCAATTTTCACTAAGAATATTCAGATTAAAAAAAAAAAAAACAGGCTCGGCGCCTGTGGCTCAAGCCACTAAGGTGCCAGCCACATACACCTGAGCTGGCAGGTTCGAATCCAGCCTGGGCCCGCCAAACAACAATGACGGCTGCAACCAAAAAATAGCCCTGCGTTGTGGTGGGCACCTGTGGTCCCAGCTGCTTGGGAGGTGGAGGCAGGAGAATCACTTGAGCCCAGCCCAGGAGTTTGAGGTTTCTGTGAGCTGTGATGTCATGGTACTCCACCCAGGGTGACAGCTTGAGGCTCTGTCTCAAAAAAAATAATAAAAATAAAAATAAAAAATAAAAAATAAATTAAAAAAAAAAACAAACAAACAAACAGAAATAGGGCCGGGTGCGTTGGCGTTGGCTCATGCGTATAATGACAGCACTCTGGGAGGCCAAGGCAGGAGGATCAGAGGATCGCTCAAGGTCAAGAGTTCAGACCACCCTGAGTAAGGGTGAGACTCCATCTCTAGAAAAAAATTAGCCTGGAGTGCATTTGTAGTCCCAGGTACTCAGAAGGCTAAAGCAAGAGGATTGTTTGAGTGCAAAAGTTTGAGGTCACAATGAGCTAGGATAACGCCACTGCACTCTGGCCAGGGCAACAGAGACTCTGCTCCCACCCCCAACAAAACAAAACAGAAATGGGTCCTTTGATATCTTTATCAAGAAAAATAGTAAATGTGAAAAGCTAAATATTTTTTAAAGTTCCAAATAAGCGTAGTCAAGCTGCCTCACTTAAACTGTAATAGCAACAATAGTGAACCTCTGTCTTCAGACCTGTTTCACTTCCCTTTCACTCCTCTCTGAAGTAGAGACTCCGAGATTGGCAAGGCTCCAGCAGGTATTTGCCCCACCCCCAGAGGCTCACCATGTTAGACCAGCTTTAGGTGACTAAGTGCCACATCAGAATAGCAATCTGATCAAGAGATGAAAAAAAAAAAAAAAATTGCCCTACATAAGTAAGGCTTGAGGCACATGCTTACACAGAAAATAAGTTTCTCCAGTGGTTCACCTAATCCAGCAAAAACCCTAGGCTTGGAAGTTAAATTTACTTTTCCCTTAAAAGAATTCCTTCTGGATAAGACAGCAGCAAATCAGGAGAGAGGACAAGTATTATATTCACTAAGAAAAGCTTCTGCATCAGTAAATACTGAGAAAATAAAGGTGAGAATTGAGAACAAGAAGTTCTTAGAATAACGAAATCTAGTTTTCACCTTCCATTAAACCTTGTCTTAAAGGATTAAAAAAAAAAAAAAGATAACAGATTGTAGTCTTAATCACAAAACTGCAACTTCACAATAAACTACCAAAAAAGAGTGGAGTCACTGTATCACCCTAAAAACCTAGTTAAATTCACATCAACTTGCACATTCTTTCCATATAACTAATTATAATAGCTACACTTTATTGGAAACTTACCATATAATAACCCTGTTGTCACATTTAGTTGCTCAGAACAAGCCTAAGAGGTAAATACAACAACCATTCCTCAATTTAAATGAGGACACCAGCCTTCTTGGAAATTTAAGAAAGCTGCCTAAAACTTGGTAAAGAGGAGTTGGTTGAATTTGATCCCAAGCACCTTTGAAAGAATCCTCATTCTATCATCTTACAACAAGTGACAGCCATCTGACAATATACTACACGTACTGATGGCTCAGAACAATACCAAGCACAGTGTAAAGCACTTTCAATATGTTATTTCATTTAGTCTAACTTACACCACCTTATAAGATAGATGCTATTATTTCTATTTTATAAAACATGAAACTGATATTTACGTTCATTTCAAAAATAAATAATTTTACTCATACCGCAACAGCCAAAAGGACAAAGACCAGATTGGAACAAGGAACTCTCTCTCTCTCCAAGACATATGCTCTTAATCTCTAAGCTACAATGTTTATTGGACACTTTAGCTAAACAAAGACAATTTTTATAGTCATATTCATGCAGTAAATTAGGAGAGAGGACAAGTTATTACATTCACTATGAGAAGTTTCTGCATCAGTAAGAACCGGGAAATTAAAGGTTAGAAATGAGAGCAATAGAAAAATCTGATTCTTTATATTTAAATAAATTCATCACATAAATTAATTATATGTAACATAAAGTACATATTTTTACTTCAACATAAAGCAAATCTTTTCTTTAAATGCCATTTTCTCAAATGTTTTAAGTTTATAATTTTCATTTCTGCTATTAAAATGAATGATTTTTTTTTTTTTTATAGAATGGGAGTCTCACTATATTGCTTAGGATGGAGTGCAGTTTATCTCATCATAGGAGTGATCATATGTACTGTGGCCTCAAACCCCTATACTCAAGCAATACTACTGTCTCAGCCTCCTGAGTAACTGGAATTACAGGCAATCATCAGCTTGCCCACCCTGTAAATTATTATTATTATTTTTTTTGAGACAAAGCTTCAAGCTGTCGCCCTGCCAGGGTAGAGTGCCGTAACATCACAGCTCATAGCAACCTCCAACTCCTGGGCTCAAGCTAGTCTCCTGCCTCAGCCGCCCAAGTAGCTGGGACTACAGGTGCCCATCACAATGCCCGGCTATTTTTTGGTTGCAGCCGTCATTGTTGTTTGGCGGGCCTGGGCTGGATTCGAATCCACCAGCTCAGGTGTATGTGGCTGG
>CAUYPK010065371.1:0-30046 GCA_963574355.1 Loris lydekkerianus
AGTTTGATCAGGTCCCAGTAATGTATTTTTGATACTGCTTCAATTGCCTGGGGAGTCCTCCTCATAAAATATTCACCCAGGCCGATTCCTTCAAGAGTTTTCCCTGCACTTTCTTCAAATATTTTTATACTTTCATGCCTTAAGTTTAAGTCTTTTATCCAGTGAGAGTCTATCTTAATTAATGGTGAAAGGTGTGGGTCCAGTTTCAATCTTCTACAGGTTGCTAGCCAGTTCACCCAGCACCATTTGTTAAATAGGGAACCTTTTCCCCACTGAATTTTTTTTTTTTTTTAATATATTGTTGGGGATTCATTGAGCGTACAATAAGCCAGGTTACACTGATTGCATTTGAAACACACAAAAATGTTCTTAAGGATCGTCTGGTTCATTACTCCCATTTGTCCTAGCAACCAAAGGTCCAGAAAACTTACAGAGACACTGAGCTCCATGGGATTTTTTTTTTTTTTTTTTCAATCTATACTCTGGTGACTATACCCAATAATTATGTTCAATTATTATGTGTCAATCATAATTTCTTTAAAAAAGATAACCATACATAGAAATATCTATCTAAAGTGTTTGCTTAGTCCAACAAGAGTATTGCTTGAACTTGAGCTGTATTTACCTAAAAATTACAAGTTCACATTATACGTGAACAGCTCTGCTTCTCTCAATTTTTAAGGAAAAACTGTCTGCAATGATCTCACTTAAAAGAGAGACTACTACAGTATGCAAAAGTCACTTGTGAGATGTTGGTGTGATCATTTTAAAAAGAAGCCATCATCTTACCAGAGAGGCTTAGAGCCACCTCTGAACACAGACCGACAGAGCAAAGTGAACAGGAGGGAGCCATTTATTTGCCTGTGGTTAATAAGTGACCCAACCAACTCAGAGAGGTCAACATTAGCACCACATGAGAATCTAGCATGTACTCAGCATTGGACACACATCTTTAAAACTCACACAACCTCTCTGAGACAAGTGCTTTCTGCCAATTTCACAGATGAGGACACTGAGTTCCTCAGAAATTTAGAAATGCACTATAATCACTTCACCAGTGAGGAAGTTGAGTTCTTCCTGAACACCAGACTCTTAGCACAGAAAAGCGAAATGAAGAAAATCTGTCTGGAGACAACTACAATTACAGAGTTTCCACCATCCAAAGAGGAAACAATATTTTAAATTAAAACGTCAACAATTCTCAGCACAAAGAAAAGATAAATGTTTAAGGTGATGGCATGCTAATTACCCTAATGTGATCATTACACAATGTATACATGTATTAAAACATCACGTTATACCCCATAATTATGCACAAATTACATGTCAATTATAAATTCCTTTTAAAAAGATGACCATAGATAGAAACACCTATCTAAGGTGTTTGCTATGAGCCAACAAGAGTATTGCTTGAACTTTAGCTGTGCTCACCTAGAAATTAGGCTTTTCTAGACACATGTCAAGATGGGGGGTAGGGATATCAACTCACACAGCCTGACTTAAAAACAAAGTACTACCTACCCTTAAAGCTATAGGTCTGTCATTCAGGAGCCCATCTGGAGTTGCACTGGAAAAGGGCACAAGAATGTGGAAAATAAATGAGCAAGTAAAACCAAAAAGAACTGTTTCACAAAACTCTCTGGGGACCGTGAGAGCACAAGGCACTAGAACTTATGCCGGCAGCACAAGATCTATTTATCATGTGGCCCAGGATGGTACTCGCAGCTTGACAAGGGCAACATCACAAGCCACTGCATGAGACCGCAAGACAGACACAGCAATCTCTGCAAGTCTGTGTGGGCTGCACCGCCTCTCCTCTCAACAGCTGTAGCAGACACCACCACCGAAAGCCACAGCAAGAGAGCAGCAAACGACAGCCTCCACAGAGAAGGCAAGAGCCCTAGTCTAAAGATCACGGCTGAGATTCTCCCTGACAAATCCCAGGGTAAAGTGGGAGGAATTTGAAACAGATGGACTTCCTGAGGCCTGGCACAAACCAAAAAAATGGCATTTCACCATTTGCACTTTTTACTTAAAGGTCACCCCTTTGGAAAAGAAGAACTTAATAATCTACAAACACTGCTAAACATTACCATACTGATCAAACAAACACCTCATTAAGAGTAATGGAATCAGACAGTAAGTTATTTGTGGATATCAACAATCTGATTCCAAAGTTTACATGGAGAAGGAAAAGATCCAGAGTAGCCAATCCTGCAGGAGGACCAAGGTGAAAGACTGACACTCTGACGCGTCTGTCCTCAAGACTTACCCTAAAGCTGCAGTCACCTAGACAGTAGGTAACAGTAAAATAGACTCATCAATGGATCAGAACAGAGAACCCAGACATACACAGACCCACACAAATAAAGGCAATGGATCTTTGGCAGAAGAGCAAAGGCAATGGAGAAAGGACAGTCTTTTCAACAAATGGTGCTGAACAACTGGTCATCCACATGCAAATAAATGGATTTAGACACAACCTTCACAAAAGTTAACTCGAAATAAATCAGACCTAAACATAAAATGCAAAACTATAAAACTACTAGAAGATAACAAAGGAGAAAACTGAGATGACCTTGGACTTGGCAATTACTTTTCAGATACGACACCAAAGGCAGGTGAAAGACAGAACCAATAAGCTGGGCTTCATTAAACACTTCTGCTCTGTGAAAGACACCATTACAAGAGAGAAAAGCGCAGACTAGAAGAAAATCTGCACAAAAGATGTACTGATAAATAACTGTGTTCTAAATATGCATTTTTTTGTCAAAATAAAAAAATGATGTTTTTAAAACATAAAATACACAAAGAATTTTTAAAATTCTACAACCAACCTAATGAAAAAAATGGGGTGAAGACCTTAAGGGACATCTCTCCAAAGAAGATACACAGATGGGAAATAAGCTCATAAAACGATGCTCCACCTCCTATGTCATCAGGCAAATGCCTCACAGCCGTAAGATACCACCACATACTTCTCAGCAAGGCCCAAATCCAGAAGCCTGACAGCAGCAGGACCAGAGAGGACACGGAGTAACATTCTCATTCATTGCTGGTAGGAACACAAAATTGTACAACCGCTTTGAAAGACAAACAGCTTCTCCCAAAACTAAACTTACTCTTGCCATAAACAAGACCCAGCAATTATGCTCTCTCTTTACCCAAAGAAGTTCAAAACTTACATCCACAAGAAAAGCTACATATAGATGCTTACAGGAGCTTTATTCATCACTGCCAAACTTGGAAGCAACCGAGATGTCCTTCAGTAGGTGAACAGATAATCTGTGGCATATCCAGACAATGGATCGACATTCAGCACCAAAAGGGAATGATCTATGGAGTCACGAAAGACACAAAGGTGCCCTAAACCCCTAAACTCACCTCACTGAGAGAAAGAAGCCCATTTGAAAAGGCTACATAAATGTGACTACAACTACATGACATTCAGCAAAAGGAAAAAGATCAGTGATTACAGGACTTAGGTCGGAGGTGGGATAAATAAGAAGAACACAGGGTTTTTAGGGCAGTAAAACTACCGTGTGATTCAAGTGGAGGCTGAATGTCAAACTCACATAACGTACCCCACCAAGGTGAACTGTAACACAAGCTGTAGAACTCTGAATGGTAATATTGATTATAGCAAATGTAGCACTCTGGTGGGGGATGTTGCTAGTAAGGGCAGCAATGCACACACCAGCTTCAAGATGGGGAGAAAATGGAAGCCTCTGTACTTTCTGCTCCGTATGTCTGGAACCTGCCACTCCTCTAATACAGTCTATCAAACAAAGTTATGGGCTTAAAAAGCAAGGATTTCATTTCAGTGCTCAAAAGCCTTCCTTTACAACAAGTGTATATACAAGGCTGGACAATTAAGTTCACAAGCTCATCCTAGAAAAAGTGCTCCCTACCTCTTTTCTGAATATCACTATGGTCACCTTTGAAGTACTTCCCTGTGGAAGCTGAGCATCAATACCAGTGCCTAGTACACTCTTCAAAGCAATTTTGGAATTCTTTTTCTGGAATGACTATCAGAGCCATCAGCTTCAAAGTGCTCCCCCCTTGGTCATCTGGTGACCATAATATATACAGCAATGAAGTATGTAACACTTTTTCTAGAATGAGTTCCCTAACTTAATCATCTGACCTCATATATACTTGGGGGTTTGTTTTAACTTACAGAAGAAAACCTTAAATCTCTCACTTCCTGCTAGATCCAAAGTACAAGAATCTTCCCTTTTTTTTTTTTTGTTCTTTAGCTTCTTTTAAAAGGACAGATAGTACATAAGCACACAATAAATGCTTAATGAATACATCATTTTTTTTTAAGACGGGGCAAAGTGGGAAGATTATGCAAATGAATACAGTATCCTCAGACAGTGACTGCCTGTTCCAAGAGCTCTTCATCTTTAAAATCACCGGGAAGAGAGGCAGACTTGCTTGCTGATATGTACGTTAGCTTTCTAATAGTCTGCTCAGTGACACACTGAATTTTTTTTCTTAAACATCTAATTGCATAACTCTGCTATCATTCCTCCTGGAATGCCACTGCTCCTTAAAATTTCAAAACCTCAATTATAATCACTGATCTTTAATAATAAAGACACCAGCCTACTCACTGACTTTGACACCTTAATGACTAAGAGTGCAAAGTCTTAAAAACTAGACTACATAAAATATATTTGAAGAAGGTAAGCACATAGGAGTTTTTACTTTAATCTTGATAAAATCATTTGATTTCAGAATGAAAACAAAACTTCTAACAGCCAAACTCCTAAATCACTAAAACCTTTAACAATTATAGCCCTTACACATATCATATAAAATCATTTTTATGAATTATAGAAGCATTATCTGATAGAAAGAGAAGCAAGAATTATTTGAAATCGATAATATCACAAAGAAAATGTTGTTTACTTTTTATGTAAGAAAAAACAATTCAATGATGATTAAAATATCCAAGAAACAAAATAATTCCTGTTTGTGGCCAGGTACAGTGGCTCACGCCTGTAATCCTAGTACTCTGGGAAGCCGAGGCTGGTGGATTGCCTGAGCTCAAGAGTCCAAGAGCAGCCTGAGCCAGAGTGAGACCTCATCTTTACAAATAGTTGGACATTGTGGTGAGCACCTATAGTCCCAGCTACTGGGGAGGCTAAGGCAAGAGAATGTCTTGAGCTGTTTTTGAGGTTTGAGGTTGCTGTGAGCTGTGAGTACCAAGGGTGACAAAGTGAGACTCTACCTCAAAAACAAAGAAAAAATAATTACTGTTTCATTAATATTAACTCAGAATATTTTATCCTTCATGCAAGAAGACACTATAAAAGGCATTAAGTTTCATTTTAACCAAGAAGAGCTCAATACTTCGAAAGTTGCATAATCCCACATACTGAGTCAGTAATTTTGAAAAATTCCTACACTTCATTAGAAACACAACATTTATAAACAATGCATTGAAAATAAATTCAAAAGCCGGCTAAAATGAAAAAAGTGTATTACTTCACTTTTCCTATAATATCTTCCATAAAGTAATATAACTCATTAAAGATGAAACTATGTTTTATAAAAAAACCCACTTTTAAAAAATTTGTCTATAACCTACTAACTTGTAAGTCTGAGTCTTTCACAATTATACCCCTTGTACAATCCTGGAACACAGCCCAGAAAGCTACTGCTGAGCCCAAAGCTCCACGTATAATAATCACAACCGAGTTCCTGCAATCAGGAGGAAACACTATTTTCAGTTGATATGGTCTTCTCCAAAATATAAATTGTACACATCATTTTTGAACATAAAGAAAAAAAAAAACAACTAAAAAATGATGTCATTGAAGTGCCTTATTTGTCAATTATAAGCCTACATCAAGTTACTCTAGTAATGAATATAAATTATGTTAGAGGCTTGTTTATGAAAAAACGTATCCAAATAAAAACTTTAAGTCCCAGATAGCTTCATTATGGAAATAAATATGCAGATAGAGTTTTCATAATCACGATATCACCCCACGCCTACCACTGTTTCTGGGCAAATCCCAAGGACTTGAGGAACGTTAGGGCTTTATTTCTAAAGTCTCTTTGTAACAAGTCAAATCCGAGTTTCCCATAATTCCATCAAGTACAGAATTCACCATATTCATGCACAGGCCTAAAAATACATCCTTCAGAAAATGTTCACAAACCAGAACTCATCTGAGCACCATGGAAATGACAACTGATACAAAGGTGTGCCCTCTGATCTCTATCCTTAAAAATCAGTTCAGAGACCATATAAGCCTTTTTCCATAGGAAAATATGTAAATCAACTGCTTGATTTCTAGGGTTAGGGTTATACTAAACGAAACAAAATAGAAGTCAATTAGGAAACTAGGCAATCTCCTAAATTTAAAGGAAAAAAAAAAAAAATTACTTTCTGTTCCTTAATTATTTTTCTGCTCCTTCTTGAACAACGCACAAAAGATGAGTCTCTTTTTGATTGCTTCCAGAGGAAAATACATTAGAGTCACTTTTCAGAATGTTAAGACCTTTAACAAATATGACCCCTCATAGCAAAATGAACAGACACACTTCCGTGTGTATTTATAGCATTTCAGCATTTTAGATGGAGTAAAAGTATTCCAACCCAGCCACTTCTGTGTTGTTACTCCTTCCGTGTCAGGGAAAAAATACCCCAAACAATATTCCTAGTTAACTTGTAAAACTGGAAGTAGTTTTACTTTTAAGTCAATAATTAGACAAGTCAGTGTTCAAACACACTTTATAAAAGTTATTAGAAAAACACAAGCTTTAATACAGCTTACTAATTTTTAACTAAAACTTTAAACTAGGATGTAAAACTATATTGTGACTATATCAAAAGAGAAAAAGAATGCAAAGTTGAATAAATACGTTGATCCTTCTTGAAGACAATCTTAGACATGACGAGCTTGATTAATTTAATCTGCCCTCTTGGAAGCTCTAGCTCTATGATGTAGAGGCCAGCCTGTCAATTTTTACATTATGCTAGAGTCTCACAAATTTAATATTTTAGTTAGCTTAAGGGGAAAGTCATTAATGCTAAAAAAAAAAAAAAAAATCTAAAATGTTAAGAGTCTACATTCTCCGGTAAATATAATGTATTAAGTATAATTAATTCTCTCTTCAAAGATTCAGGATATTAATTGCCTCAGGTTTTTTTTTTTTTTCCTTTAAATAAATTTCACTTTTCATTTGAAATACTTTAGTTGAACATGGAAGAAATGTTACACCTTTAAGTTGTTTCTCTAACTTACTGTTTTAAAAACAAAACACTAACACTAATTTATATGATTTGGTTACCTCTTTAAATAAAATGGTTACATCACTGATTAGGTATATCAGTTAATACTGGTGTGTTAAGTCAAACTTATAAGATATAACTGTTAATGTATTCAACAAGTATTTACTCAGTGTCTACTCTCGCCAGGCCCTGCCCCCCTAATAGGGGAAAAAATACTCTTTATTACATACTTGCAAATGAAATAACTTAAAAGCAGAACTAAAAATGGGACTGAGAGGCAGTACTCTAAGAAAGTTAAGAGCTAGAGATCATACAAAAAGGTAGGCAACACCCAGCCTGGCCACATAGTTGCAGTATGTTCTTGGACAACTTACCTGAAAAGGCCTAAATCTTCTGTTTTGTAATATGAGGTTAATATCGTCTACTTTAGTTCTAGAAAACTCAAAAACATAAGGTCCATGAACAAGTAATGAAAAGAGGCAATGCAAAGAGACCATCTTTCTTTCTTTCTTTTTTTTTTTTTTTTTATGTGGTGTCTTCCCACGTTGCCCAGGCTGGTCTCCAACTCTTAGTCTCAAGCAATTCTCCCACCCCAGGCTCTGGAGTAGCTGGGATCACCAGTACACCTGAATAACATAAATATTAACATACAGAAGTCAACTCAAAATAAACGTACCAACTTCATGTTCTCGCTTGTTCACTTTAATAACTGAAGTTCCATGTGGCTAACAGCTCTGACTTGAAACTCAGGTACTTCCCTGTACAAATCCCACTCCTTCACATTTACCCTGCCCATAATGTTCCTGTTGCTTTCTTTTTCCTTTAAACACTTTGAAAGCAGGATCTATGGGTGACATATGTTTGGATCCACACAACCCTCGACACGCTCATGGGAAACAGTAGTTAATTTAATATTTATTGGATAATTATCTGCACTTAGGCAGTTTGAAGTTGTATGTATATGTATGTATATAGTATATATGTTTATATAAATTTTAAGCCATATATACTTTTTAATATATAAAAGCAGGCACTTGGTGGAAACACAACTGAGCCTTATAATTTTACAACAGATGATGCCTCACTGAAGAAGTGGGAGCACCCCAGGAATGAGGGCTTTGCAGACAAAGGAGAGGAGAGAGTTGAGACATCTTGTGGCACTTGGAGGCAGGCATGCCGAATTTGAAAGCAGTCCATAGCTCACTGTCATTGCAACCAACACAAAACAAGTAATGTTAATGAAAATTATATTAGTCTGTAATTTAATCTGTAATTTTTTGGCTTTGTGGTTACCAAGGAGAAACATGATCTTACACCTAATTATATGCTTTGCTACATGTGTGTATCTAAGTGATATTGTATATCTAAGTGACATTCAAATTATAATTTAAATTATATGCTTTTGCTACATGTGTGTATCTAAGTGATATTGTGTATCTAAGTGACATTTAAATCAAAATGAGGAATCCATAAGAATTGCTTTATTAGGGATCCAGATATTATTCAATTTTGAGAAAAACTTCCCAACCTCTGCTCATGAATATATATATACATGGGCAGGGCTGGAAACAGATAAGGGTGGAAGGCCACTCCTAGAAAGAGGAACACCATGAACTAGAGTATCAAGCTGGGAGAGAACAGGGAGTTCTCAAAAAGGAAAGAGACAATCATGAGAAACACAGAAACGCCAAACCACAGAGGCTCTTGCATATCACTCTAATAAACAGGGACATCCTATAAACAATCAAAGCTACCCAAGACTTCATAACAGTTACTGACAAGATCAAAGCTGTTATTTTGGAGGGCTGATGCAGGCTGAAGGTGGAACGTGTGTAGGCAGAGACCAGGCAGGAGGATTTTACAACAGACCCATGCCCATGAATAAAGAGCATGAGGGACAGGGCAATACAAATGAAGAAAACACAAAGCCTGGAAAACAACTGGATGTGAAAGCACAGGAAGAGGCGACTCCAAAATGAACGAGGATGAGTCTACGGCAACAGAATGTTTATTTATGAAATAAATATTTCAGTCATGCAAAAATATCTAGAAAATAAGATAACGAACATCTGTGTGTCCAGCGTCCAGCTTCAGAATTAAAACACTGTAGCACCCTGGATCCTACTTCTCTCCCTTCCTTCTCAGACATAATCAAACTCTGCATTTCTTTACACTTTTCCCGAGTATGCTGTACCTATAAATATATGGCATACTCCTGAGGATTTTTTAACTTAACTTTATATGAGTATGTCACAGAGTACATCATTCTCCAAACAGTATATTTAACATTTTTATTGATATTTATCATGCATTCAGCTTCTCTGTACAATATTTTATGTGTACATTTCTAACATATTTCAACACATACTCTATTCATTCTTGCTCACAAGTATATTCACTCATGATGAAGATTTAGCTAATTTCAAATGTTGCTATTACTAGCAATGGTGCAGTGAATACTCTCCTTGGTATACAACACTTTTGCTGAATTCTATACCTAGGAGTGAGATTACTGGGTCAAAAGTCACAGATCATCCTCAACAAGTATTTTTTTTATTGTTCAGATTAATTGACGGTACAACGAATTAGGTTAAATTGTTTACATTTGTTAAGAAAAGCCCCTCTTATAAATTTGTGTCCTGCCTCCAAGACGAAGCTTTATCCAAAATGGTTTTACCAGATGCTCCAACCAACAGTATTTTAAAATTGTCTAGATCAACAATTGGTATTATCTTATTCTGATGGATGCAAAATGGTATTTTATTTTAATCTGTACTTTCTTGATAATAGGTGGAAATAGTATGTTTTTTGCCACATTCTCAAAATAGTATGTTTTTTGCCACATATGTCCTCAACATTAACACCAATTAACTACTGTATAACACCAATCTTGTCTACTGTACTATGCATTTTTCTTGTCAAGAAATTCTTCTCCACTTCTGATACAAAACTTCTTAGACTGTACAACCTGAAGATACATAAAATTAAGTGAATTTAAAAATGCCTTGTTAAAACCACTCAAGGAGTAGTTATTTAAGCCAACAATTTAAACAACTCTAAATCTTCCCACACAAAGTAAAACAAGCTAGGTCAAAAAGCAACAAAATTGTAAAGTACAAAAGAGAGGGAAAATATAAAAAAATATGCAAAGTATTATAGGACAGATTCTAATGAATCTCAAAATGAATAACATTAACTTCCCTAGAATAAAAAGTCCTTTCTACTAGTCCTCAGTAAAACCGAAATTACAGATTAAAGTAGCAATGTGAAGCCATTTTTAACCAATCAACTTAGCACAGATAATTACAAGAATGTTCGATGCTGATGAGGGTGAGGTGAAACACAGCAGTCTCACATACCTCCTGTGAGGACAGAAAGTGGAACATCTGGGAGCAGTAACCTACCCACATACATCATAAGTCTTAAAACGGAAAAGAACATTTAACCCAGTAACTTAAGGGCCTAATCGGGAATACAGGCAATAACAATGCACAAAATAGGATCAGTGCAGCATAAAACATGAACGTAAAAGTAGAAGGTCTCAATATTCAACACGGGTGCACTCCAGGATGGCACATCTATTAAACAGACTATATGTAGCCACCAAACCTGAGATTTACACAAAATGTGTAAAGATGGGTAAAAATTTAAGCCCCTAAAAGTACACAGTCACATATCCAGTACAATATTAACCACTCAAAATACATAAAGAAAAGAAAAGTACTCAAATATTTATTTTCCTAAATATCCACAGTGTATACATAATACTTTATATATAATTAAAGAAACAACATTTGAAAATAATTAAATGCTATTTACTAGAATATTTTTTCCCTGCAACATATGGTTGCAAAGTACAACTCAAGATATTCAAATTGCATTGTGAGGCCAGGCACAGTGGCTCACACATATAATCCTGGCACTCTGGGAGGCCAAGGCAGGTAGACTGCCTGAGTCAGAAGTTCGAGACCACCCTGAGCAAGATCCTGTCTCTAAAAATAGCTGGGCATTGTGGCGCGTGCCTATAGTCCCAGCTACTTAGGAGGCTGAGGCAAGAGAATTCCTTAAGCCCAAGAGTTTGAGGCTGCTGTGAGATATGACACCATAACACTCTACCAGGGGTGACAAAGTGAGACTCTGCCTCAAAAAAAAAAAAAAAAACACAAATTACATTGCAATATTAGATAGTATTATCTCCTATCAATCTTAAGACTGAACACCCCAAAACACAAAACAATTAACATGTACATCATAAGAGGTGGAACAGCCTAATAAAAAGCTATTTCTTTGTTGTTATTAGAAACACAATAAATAAGCCACTTTTTGAAATTGATGATGCACAGAACTTGGAAGCAGTACCATAACTTTTTTAACAGTCTTCCAACCCTTTCCTCCCCTGACTTTGCTGAGAAGTGGGCACCATGACATAGCACTACAACCCTCACCCCAAAACTGCCTACCAGAAGGAGCACTCCACAAGAAGTCTGCCCCGTCTTCACCCAACCAAGGCTTAGGACTCCAATGCCCAGGACAGAGCAGAGATGGGCAGATCAGACTTGCCTGTTTGGGGGGACGTAATCAAGAGCTTGAGGCAGTGAGTAATATGATCAGAGCTCCAAGGTAAAGAAATGATCTTGGCAGTGCCATGCAGCTCCAGAGCCATCGGCATCACTGCTGACACCTGACCAACCAGCTTAAGAGAGTTCAGCCTTGGGTTTCCACTGAGGGTTCTGTACCCTCTTGCTGGAACTGGCTTGAGGAGTTTCTCCTCCTAGCACACAGTGTTCTTCTCCCATCATGCCAAATATTTACCTTACCTACCAGAACAGATGCCAATTTTTTCTAAGAAAATGATACACTGGCGGTGCCCATAGCTCAGTTGGTAGGGCACCGGCCACATACACCCAGGCTGGTAGGTCCGTACATACCCGTGCCAGCTAAACAACAATGACAACTATAACAAAAAATAGGTAGGTGTTGTGGCAGGCACCTATAGTCCCAGCTGCATGGGAGGCTGAGGCAAGAGCATGGCTTGAGCCCAAGAGTTTGAGATTGCTGTGAGCTGTGACACCACAGCACTCTACCAAGGGCGACATAAATAAGACTGTGTCTCAAAAAAAAAAAAAAAAAAAAAGAAAATGATATATAAACATTAAATATAAAAGTGGAAAAACAGCTATAAAAGAAAAGCATTTTGTAAATATATTAGTTCATGACCAAGAAAGTTCTAGAATGTATCTTTTATAAAGTCTCTATACTGAAGTTATAATAGTAGTTTTATTAAAGAACAACTGTATGAAAGAATCTTGGATATGTATTATAAAGTTCCTTATTAGAAGAAGAAAAGTACTCAGAAGATTGCTATAATAACAGAACTCTGACTGAATGTTTGTATTTAAAAGGCACTCACATATAGAGTTTCAAAAAATTTAACTAAACCTTGTAGATGCCACAAATGTAGATGATATGTACATTATCAAAAGTCAACTCTTCTTCAGTCACAGACTATGTATATGAGAAATATATTACAAGGAAGCTATGCCTCTATACTTTTATTTCAAAAGTTCTATCAAATAAGCTGACAACACTGGTTATAAATTTATCCACATAATATTTAATGATTAAAACTATCGTAAATCTAAATATCCAACCCTACTTACAGAATACAGATAAATCTTTATGCTAAACCATATCTAGAATACATCTATACAATTCTAAAATACTGAAACTCAGTTTCCAACTTAGTTTCTCATTCTAGAAATTTCTCACTATTCAGAAAAAATTAAATTCCTTATCTGACAGGCTTGTTCAGATGCTCAAATTGCCTATGTTTTTCTGTTTTTTGTTAACTTTAAAATAATATTTACTCACTAACTGACACAACATCCACATACACCCAAAATACACCTGAAAATATACACTAGTTTATTAATTTTAAAGCATAAGTCCTGTTGATTTTCCAAAGAGTGGCATTAAACAGATCTCATTAAGAGTTTTGTATTTTTCAGAATCACTTTTTATACTAGTTACTTTTTAAGTTAGTATTTAAGTTATTTCAGATGTGACTGCTAAGTCTACAATGGACTACATCTGTCAGGAAATTAGTTCAAAAATTGTAAGCATCACCATGTGCATAGTGTAAATTACCAGAGTTCAGCACTCAGTCTTAGCTCTGAAAGTTTTGGAAAGTTTTTGGCAACAAGTAATAAAACTCAACCTGCCCCATAAATCATACAAAACAAAGTTAAGATGATCACTACACAAATATACTAAGACAAATGAACACATCCACAACCCATTTTTTTTAATACTGATAACAAGCAAAAGTAACCAATATTATCTTACCTAATGGTAAAATGTTTAAAGAAAGTTTTCTCTACTTCAATGTATTAGCTTCCTAAAGATTATTCTATTCCCAGATATTATATATAGAAAATGCAGGCCTAGAGTTGGAAATCTAAGAAAAAAAAAAATTGTTGAATGAATTTCCATGAAGAACCAGATGTTGTACCTAACTTCAACTGAGCCCGACCAGCAAATGATACCATGATGAAAGCTGATGCAATAGAATACTCGCACTGTGTTTAATCCTAAAATATTTCATAATTTCTAATTGTATATCACTAAATACTAATAGGAAGGGTACTTTTCTAATGTTAGAATTTCCTTTTAAAAGCCATGGAAATTTACGGACTTGCGTATGTTAAACCGGCCCTGCATCCCTGGGATGAAACCTACTTGATCATGATGTATGACTTTTTTGCTGATAAACTGTAATCTATTGACTAGGATTTTGTTGAGAATTTTTGCATCTATATTCATGAGTGAAATTAGTCTGAAATTCTCCTATTTGGTTGGGTCTTTTCCTGGTTTTGGTATCAGGGTAATGTTTGTTTCATAGAACGTGTTGGGGAAGATTCCTTCCTCCTCAATATTTTGAAATAATTTCTGCAGTACAGGAATAAGCTCTTCCTTGAAAGTTTGATAGAATTCTGGTGTGAAGCCATCTGGACCAAGGCATTTTTTGGTTGGAAGCTTTCTTATTGTTTCTTTGATCTCAGTGCTTGAAATTGGTCTGTTCAGGAGCTCTATTTCTTCCTGGCTAAGTCTAGGGAGAGGGTGTGATTCCAAATATTGATATATTTCCTTCACATTGTCAAATTTCTTGGCATAGTGTTTCTTGTAGTATTCAGAGATTATCTCTTACATCTCTGTGGGATCAGTTGTTATTTCCCCTTTATCATTTCTGATTGTGGTTATTAGAGATTTTACTTTTGTCTTTCTAGTTAAGCTGGCCAAAGGTTTAACTACTGTATTTATTTTTTTTAGAAAACCAACTCCTTTTTTCATTAATTTGTGAATGATACTTTTGTTTTCAATTTCAATAATCTGTGATTTAATTTTGGATATTTATTTTCTTCTGCTAGGTTTAGACTTAGATTGGTCTTGTTTTTCCAATTCCATAAGATGGCTTATCAGTTTATTGATGTGCTCTCTTTCTGTTTTTTTAAATTAGGCATCTAAAGTGATAAATTTTCTTCTCAGGACTCTATTTGTTGTATCCCTCAGGTTTTGGTAGCTTCATTGTTGTTATGCGCAACTGATTTTCCTGTTTTATTTCTTTCAGCACCCAAGTTTCATTCAGCATATGGTGTTTTATTTCCAGGCCTTTGTGTGGACTTGAATGTTTTTGTTGGAGTTGAGTTCCACCTTTAATTCCTTGTGGTCTGAGAATATACAAGGTAAATTTTCTATTCTTTTGATTCTGTTGAGGTTTGTTTTGTGTCCTAGGATATGATCAATTTTGGAGAATCTTCCATGGGCTGATGAGAATAATGTATATTCTTTAGCTTTGGGATTGAGTGTTCTATATGTGTCTATCAAGCACACTTGTTCTAGAGTCTCATTTAAGTCCCTTATTATCTTTGTTTAATTTCTGTTTATAGGATCTGTCCAGCTCTGTAAGAGAAGTGTTAAATTTCCCTGTTATTGAGGTGTTATGGAATATATATTGCTCAGACTGAGTAAGGTCTGTTTCAAGAATCTGGAAGCATTTAAGTTGGGTGCATATATATTTAGAATTGAAGCGTCTTCTTGTTGTATTTTTCCCTTGACCAATATGAAGTGACCATCTGTGCTATTTGACTTTAGTTCCTTTAAATATACTTGTATCTGAAAGTAAGATTGCAACCCATCTTTTTTTCTGAATTTCGTTTGCCTGAAAATTGTCTTCCAACACTTAACTCTGAGTTTTAATTTGTCCTTTGGGGCTAGGTGTGTTTCCTGCATATAGGAGATGGATGGCTTGTGTTTTTTAATCCAGTCAGCCAGTCAGTGCCTCTTCAGTGGGGGAATTCAAGCCATTAACATTTATTGATATAGTTGATAAGTGTAGTAGCATTCTTTTTTTTTTTTATTATATGAATACAAATTTAATGTGAAAAAACTCTACTTAAAAAAAATCTAGGAAAGCATATCAGTTGCAGTCTAGACATTTAAAACCTATCTCACAATTTAAATTTTAATGGTAAAAACAGGTTTGAGAATTGTTTTGTGATCAAATATCAAAAGAAAGAACTCTATTAACACCTTTTATTCAGTTTTTAACCACACCAGTAAGAATCAAAATTGTCAAATTTTCCAATGGCAATATCTCCACACCAGAAGGTAGTTATGACTCTCATAGTAGAAGAAACAATCTGGGTTTTTCCTGCCTTTAAAATGTTTATCAAATCCTGTATTTCTCACAGGCTTTTGAAATATGCAGAAAATAAGTAAGAAATATTCCAATGAATGAAACACCAAATGTCAATAATATAAGCGAGATACATTCCTTTGGGGAAATGGCTGTTATAAAATCAATCCAATCTGTGTATTCAAAGCAAAGATATTCAGTCTGTTTTTCTTCTTTAAAAATTCATTACTCCTATAATACCATTCCACAAAATTGAAAGCGAAGGACTCAAGGTCAGGAGAGGGAAGGGATGGGGAAGGAGCACACACCATTAACACAAGAAGTAACATGGTACAAATGTAAGCAGTTTATAACAGACTAGGATCTTACTCCCAAGATCACAAAGGCTGGTTGAAAAAGTTCACATTTTGCGGGACTTAGGGTGTGAACGGCTGTGTGAAGATCAGTGAAGAACAATTCACTGCCTTGGAGCAATCCGCCTTCCCACTTCAAATCCTGGTTTCTGCCCCATGACTCCACAGGAAGGGCCTCTCATTTCACCACCCAGCCCACCTCAAGGATCTCCAGGTCCCCTAAGGCGGTTATCTTGACGGTCTTCTTCCCTGGCAGCTCGAGTCTTCTCTTCCACTTTCAGGTGAACCTCACCTCTGAACATGATGAGCCTGTTGCTAAGGACCTTCTGAACAGGCTCAGAATCATCAAACACAACAAAACCAAAATTGGGTAATTTCCCCCCACTGTTGATGCGCAGCTCCACCACATTCCCATAATTTTGAAAGAAATCTTTAAGCTCTGATTTGTCCACCTCATGAGGCAGATTGCCAATGAAGAGTTGGTGATTGTCAAGGTGTCTCACAATTCTTTGGGAGTTCAGTATCACATTGTTCACCAGCCTCACAAATTGGTCTGGGGCCTTTTTGGGGAGGAATATTTATCTGTTGTTCTCACACTCTTTGATCCCTTTGAGATGTCTGTGGTGGAATCTGAGTTTCAGGCTTAGACTCTGGACGAGGCTGTGAAGCTGGTACTTTAACAACATGAGGTGGTATTCCAGTAACTGGAACAGCTCCACTAGGTGGAAGGTTCTTACTAGTCACAGACGCCCAAGAAAAGGTCCTCAAGTCTTCCTGGACTGTCTGAGATATGTCTGCAGGTGCTAGAGAAGAACTCTTCTGCATATCCTCAGGAGTAGTTTCTTCTAACACTGGCTTAGACTTTTCCTCTTGGATTTCAGATATTGGTTCTTGCTCTGGTTCTGGTTCAGGATAAGGTTCTGGTTCAACAACTGGTTCTTCCATGTCATTACTGACAACAGTCTGATCATAGAAAGTTCCAGAATCATCAGGAACCACCTCAGGTGTCTGCTGTCTTTCTTCAGGTTCCTCTGCTTCTTCTTCAGATTCCTTCTGAGGCTCAGTGACAAAGCCACCAAAGACCTCATCTGGTATCTGAAGATATCATTGTGAACATAGAACTTATTAGAGAGAACCCCCATCATTTGGACCACCACACCATCATTCAAAGTGGCATGAGCATCAACATGTCGAATCTTGGGGTAGCAGTTGGTAAAGTTTTGTGACATCACTTTCCTATGGATTTCTTCCTGCCCATAGACTGCATCTGCTGGCTTTCCATTTGAAACCAATCCCCCATGAACATAGGAAGAGTTCTTTTCATAAAATCTATGTAGCATGTCTAGGGCCTGGTTCAGCAGTGTATAATACTGTCTCACAAACTCCTGCCCGACCAGCAGAGAACTAGGCTTCTCCATCACCATTGCTTTGGTCAATTCAACCTGCAAGATGGAGGGGGAGAGGAACAAGCTTTGCTCCACTGCAGTGAGAATGGCAGAAATCCCTCATGCAACTGCGTCCGCACACACGTGCTCCGCCACCAGTCTATATAACCACAATTCAGCCTAACTTGTTGCAGCCAGGTCTGGCGAGCAGATGACCAATCCCTACTGTGTCCTTTGGACTCATCGAACAGCAATTGGGTACTGACCCAGGATAAAGGCGTGGCTCTCGTAGCATTTTATTCATCTTATTTTGTGAAAGACCATTGCTTGCTTTGTTTTTTTTTTTTGCGTCATTGTGGAAGGTAGGTTCTATCCTTTAATTTCTAGGTGCTTACTTGGCTGGTGGTCCAATGTGATGGTCAGGGTATAGAATAGGTTCAAGTATTTCCTGTAGAGCTGGTCTTGTTGTGGCACATTTCCTCAATGTTTGCATATCAGTAAATGATTTGATTTCTCTGTCAATTTTAAGCTTAGCTTAGCAGTATATCGAATTCTAGGCTGGAAATTGTTTTGTTTAAGTAGATTAAAGGTAGATGACCATTGTCTTCTTGCTTGAAAAGTTTCATTAGACAAGTCTGCAGTCACCCTGATGGATTTGCCCCTACAGGTCAACTGGCGCTTACTCCTGGCAGCTTGCAAAATCTTTTCTTTTGTGTTGACTTTGGACAGGCTCATCATAATGTGTCTTGGAGAAGCTCTATTTAAATTGAGGTGACCTGGGGTCCAATATCTTTCTGAAAGAAGTGTGTCAGAATCTTTGGTGATATTTGGGAAATTTTCATTTATAATATTGTCCAGTATGGCTTCCATTGGCCTGGGGCATTCTTCTTCCCCTTCTGGGATAACTATAACTCATATTTTGAAATGCTTCATAAAGTTCCATAATTCTGTCAGTGAACATTCTGGTTTCTCTCTCTTCTTTTCTGCCTCTTTACCTGTCTGATTTATCTCCAGAGCTTTGTCCTCTACCTCTGAGATACTTTCTTCTGCATGAACTAACCTGTTGTTGATACTTCTATTGCAGCTTTAAGTTCCCTAATTGACTGCTTCAATTCCTTCAATTCTGTTATATCTTTTCTATATTCTTCATATCGTTCATCCCTTATTTGATTCTGTTTTTGGATTTCCTTTTGGTTATTTTCTACTTTTTTAGGAATTTCCTTCATTGTTTTTTGGTTATTTTTGACTTTTTCAGCAATTTCCTTTTTGTTTTTATCATTTGTATTTTAAATTCCCTTTCTGTCATTTCTATCATTTCTTTATAGGTGGAATCCTCTGCAGTAGCTACTTCATGTTCCCTTGCTGGGGTTGCTCTGGATTGGTTTTTCATGTTGCCAGGATTTTTCTGCTGATTCTTCCTCATGAGTGTTTGCTTTTATTTGTTTCCTTGCCCTAATTTTCTTTTCACTTCCTCTTGCTCTTTATGTTACTGTGTCTTTGACCTAAGGTTTTTGATGAGTCCTTTTGGTTCAGGACCAGAAGGATGAGAAGATTGAAGAGCAAGTAGGGAAGAAAGATTTAAAGAAATAAAAAAGAAAAGAGAATCGAGAGAGGGTGAGTAAAAGGAAATATTGACAAAAAGAAGAGAGACACAGAAAGAGGGAGATAGAAGCAATGTAAGTGTATAGGAAGTTACTTTGACCCAACCTTTAAAACCCTTAACCTCAGGAGGTGCCAGGTTCGGTGGTTCCCTTGAGGTCAGCAGCTCTTTGCCAGCCTATTCAGACATAGTACTCTACATCCACCAAGTAGAGAGGAAAGACAAAAATGGTATAAATCAAGCCATAACAAGCAAACAGAAAATGTTACAGGGTAAACTTGGGTGAAAAACCAAATAATAGTGGTAGAAACACTAGCAAAAATGAAGTTCTAATTTTTAAAGAAGGCAACTATGGAAATTTATATTTAAACTTGAAAAATGAAGAAAGAAAAGAAAGAAAAAAAGAAAAGAAAAAACAGAGGAAAAATGTTGAAATTAAAAAAAAAAAAATGAAATAAAGCGATAGAAAAAAACCAAAACCGAAAATAAAGCAGTATATATACCTTGCTGAATATTGTCTGGGCAACAGGTGATCGTCTAGGGTATGAGATGTTAATCACAATGCTGATACAGCTATACAAGACGGAGACTGGAGGCCTCTGCTGATTGCTCAAACTCCATAGGGTGGAGCGCCTAAATCTCTCTTCAGCCCCCTTAAAGGGCATTTTAAACTGTCAACCTTGGCTAAGCAGACTCTTTCCCAGGAAAGCACTTGTTGCTGGGATCACTCCTGAAGTGGCTGCCCGCTTACCCAGTGTGCCAAAACTGTTCTCACTCTATGCCCCTGAGGGCCGAAGCAGTAAGGCATCTCAGTCCTTGCCTTTAGGCTGCTCAGTCACTAGATTACTCGCCCAAGGTTTCCCCCCAATCCTTGCTCTGAGATCCTGAGGGCAGAGCTTTCAGGGGCAGTTCTCCCACCGCAGCTCCACGCGGCCCAGAGCCAAACACTGTTAGCTCTGTCTGGCTCAGTGGCTCAGTCTGGAGAGCTAGACAATGCTTAAAGTCCTCTGCACTCTTGCCCATGTTCTCCCAAGGTAGTTCAACTGAGTCCCCAAGTCTAAAAAAAACAAAACAGCTCATAGGGAAGGCCTTTCCAGTTGCAATCTTACTTCTGCTGTACTTATAGCTGCTGGTGGGATTGGACCGAATGAACACATGCAACAAGATGGCAGTTCTGCAGTGCTTTTGTCCTCCTCAATGGGGTCCAGAAATCTCCCACTGACTCACTGTGTCCCCAAAGGGATGTTTCTGGGCAGATCCCAGCAGTTAGAGACGTCTGAAGTCTTCTCTCCCCAATCTCACTGTGCCCATTTGCAAGGAAGTTGTTACTTGGTTGCCATCTTGCTCCTCCCCCCATATTCTTTGAAATTTCAGCCTTGCTTTGATCTATCTGAAATTAAAAAAAAAAACAATCTCAAAACCTTTCATTTTTTAGTATAGTATATGGTGATTGCAAATTTATCACATTCATATTTTGCCATTGGAGACTTATATTCTTGTCTGGCAGAGATAAGATATTCATTCATTCATTTGTTCATTTATTCATTCATCTGACAACAGGTATTTATAGAACATCTGCTGTGTTCAAGAACCTCAGTACCAGAAAGGAAAAAAAAGAACCTTAGTACAAAATAGTGAGTTACTTATCGTGGCACACATAGCTTAGAATCTTGTGGAGGAGACAGATAAGTAAGGAGGTAATTAAAATCTTAAGTATATGAATTGATGGGTGCTATCAATATAATTGAGGAAAGCACAACCTCCTGCTGGGGAAAACTCCCTAGAGAAAGTTTTGGGTAAACCGAGGTTTAGCATGTATAAGGGGTAGCCAGGTGAAGTGTTGGAAAGAAAAAGAAGTAGGGATAGGTTAAGCGTATTTCAGATGATATATTATTGAAAAGACAAAGAGACTAGGGAGCATAGCATGACCCATAGGACTTTAAGACTTCAGTATTCAGAGGCAAGGCTGGAGTTGTGAGTAAGGACCATTTCAAGCATGGTCTTGTGTATCATTGGAATTTCATGCTGGGTACAATGGGTAGTCATTAAGGTTTTTCAGAGAGAAGTCACAGAACTAGTGTTGTTATTTGGAACAATCACCCTGGTGGTAATGTGGAGAGTGATTGGGAAGAGTCAGGTTAGAGGCAGGGATACAAAGTGAGGACATTCTGAGGTGAGATGTATTGGAGTCATAAACTATGCTGATAGCAGTAGGCATAGAAAAAACTAGATGAATTTGTGAATATTTAACTAGTAATAGGAACAGCATTGGTGATTTATTAAATGTAGAAGTTTGTGGAAGAAATAGAAAGGAAAGTGACTCTCAAGATTTTTGCTTAGATAACTAGGTGGATAGTGCTTCCATTCAATGTGATTAGGACCATAGAAGCAGTCTGAAGCAAAAAATGTGAATTCAGTTTCAGAAATAGTGAGTTTAGCTGAGTGTGGTGACACGCTCCTCCAGTCCTACCTATTTGGGAGGCTGAGGCAAACTTGAAGTTAATGAGGAACATTATGTGAAGATGGACGGTAGGCAGTTGGCACATAACCCAGATCCTCAGGAAAGAGATAGGGAGTGGTGACTAGGACGCATCAGCATATAGGTGGTAATTGGAGTGAATGAGATGTTTAGGAGAGAAGACGTGAAGAGACGATGGAAGGATCCTAGACAGGACTCCAAGGAACCCAACATTTAAGAGACGGACAGAGGAAGAAGTACCAGTGAAAAATATTAAGAAGTAACAGCTGGAGAGAGGTAGGGGGAAAATGAGGAAGAGTGCAGTGTCACTAAAACCAAAGAATGAGAGTGAGTCAAAGGTATCAGGCAGTTAGGGTAGAAATAGAAGTAGAATAGAAAATGTATATCATGTGGGAAATACATATAAAATGTATGTGTTTTTTTAGTGAAAAAAAAAAAAAATTCTTGGCTTGGCGCCGGTGGCACAGTGGTTATGGCACCAGCCATATACGCTGAGGGTGGCCAGCTAAAGCAATGACGACAGCTGCAATAAAAAATAGCTGGACATTGTGGCTGGCAACTGTAGTCTCAGCTATTTGGGAGGCTGAGAATTGCTTGAGCCCAAGTTTGAGGTTGCTGTGAGCTGTGACATCACAGCACTCACCGAGGGCAACATAATGAGACTCTTGTCTCCAAAAATAAATAAATTAATTAATAAATAAATAAATAATAAACATTCTATCTGACTAGTGAACAGAAATTTTTCACAGAGGAGGGTGGCATCTGAAAAGAAAGCACCTGAAAGAATGCATTGATTGATGGAATATGTATTCTAGGTGAAAGGGACAGTATAGTGAAAGGTAGGTATATTAGAATAAAAGGTTATAGAGGTAACAAGTTGTACATCACCTAGTGACAGCTGTAGGGTTTGCGTTGGAGTTAGGATGAGAAAGTGAATAGAGGGAAATGATTATGAAAACTTTTTTTGCAACACTAAAGCGCTGTTCTCTTGGCAGTAGGAAACCATAGCAGGATTTTAATGATAAAATACGATACTTATTCTTAGGTAAGTTTAATCTGTCAGAAATGGGTTGGGGCAGAGATAGGTTCCTTTGACAGATAATTGAAACAGCCTAGGAAAGAAGCACAGTGCTTGACCCAAATGAAACTATAGAGCTGAAGAGGGCAGAAAATTAACGTAAATCAGACAGAAATCAACAGAAGTTTTTAGTTGGTAGAAGGTACAGGGTGAAGATGAGGTGTTCATTTCTCGTTTGTTTTCCTGCCTTTTTCTCACCATGACTATTTCCAAAACTGCTCATGGTAAGCCTCCCACTTTTCTCCTTATCTCACTCAGCAGATCTCTCTTCATTCTTCATTAGAAAAAAAGTCATTTAAGCACTAGCTCATGTTTTCCCTCTTCATCTTACATGAAGAATGTGAGACTACCCTGTTTCCAGACTAACAAGTTAGCTTGGAATAATTTCACTGATACTGGTAGAAACCTTGTCAGAGATGAAGGACAGTTTATTACAGCAAAAGAGTAGCTGAAATATCAGCACCTTTGTGTTGATTTTCTGAACGTTAGTTCCCTTAGGATGAAGAGGTCCAGATGATATGCATAAACAGTGGGTTGTATTACAGGAGAAGAACTCTGAGCTTAAGAATTGAAATCTTTTATAATGGGTGGTAATTATCCCTGCCATTTGGTCTGTTGCAACAAATTATACTGGACAGTAAGCATGGTTGCCCTCTGCTTCATAAGAGAAATAATCTGTATTTTCTAGGTTATTTGTTATCCTTGAAAATAGTCTAGAACTCTAGAACAAAGCAGTGCCTTGCTTGCAGAAATGTGAGAGACCTATAAAGAATTGTCCTCCAACACCTGAAAACATCATTTTTATCTTTCTTTCATTCTTAAAACATAATTTTTATCTTTCTTTCAGTTTTAAAAATAAATATTACTTCTTTTCTTAGGCTAGTACTCTGACTTTGATGTTGATGCTAGAATGTCTTGGTTTTTCTGAGACCTTGTTACATTTGCTATGTCTTCTCTCCCAAAATCTTCATTCATTAAGTATTTATTGTATAGTTATTATGTTACACTGGGAATATTAGCGAGCAGGCTTATAGCAGATTTATATGGCATTCTAGTCCAATTACTCAGGTAAGTAAGCAAAGAATATTTAAGATAATCTAAGAATAGGTGAAGCACAATAAATTTAAAACAAAACAGACTGATATGACAAAAGCTGGGATGGAAGTACAGTAGAACTTTTGTAAGCTGACCACTACAAAAACTATTAAAAAACTGGTCTACATATAGAGGTGGTTGTCATAAGCTGACAACTATACTGATAGGTACGTGTGGTGCTTATCTGGTCTATGAAAATTAGGAGGTGGCCAATGTAGAGAAGTGGTCAACTGTGGAGGTTCTACTGTATTTTATATAAGGGCCATTGCAGAAGACTTTCAGGAAGAAATGAAATTTGCACAGAGATCTAATCATGAGTAGCAGCCAGCCATGTGAAGGCCACAGGGAAGAGATTTCCCATATAAAAGCACAGCAGGAATGAGCTTGGTATTTTTGGAGGACTAGGAAGAAAAGCCCATATTTCTGGAGGATAGTGAACCAATGAGGAAACGGTAAAGGATGAATTTGTAGAAGTTTGATGAATTTGTCAAGAGGTTTGAATTTTACTCTATATCCTTTAACCTTTGTTACTCCACTGAATTTTTCCTTTTAATTTACAAATATTCTTGGATTTTTCCCTTTCTAAATCCCTTCTCTCTTTTATCTAAATCTTTTAAAATGGAAGAGTAATGAAAAGATAAACAGTATTTTTGGACAACAAATGTTACCATCAGAAATTATAAGAGAGGCAGAAGCAGAAGGTAGACAGTGAGCACCTATAATGATAAACGAGGGAAAACAACTGTGCATATTCTTGGTTAGGGAAGTATTATTTAATGGCCCATGCTTTAAATAGAAGGGCTGGTATATCTTCTTTCCCATTTCTTCTCTTCTCAGAATATGCACATATGCATGTGTAGACACACATACACACACAGTGTAGCAACACTGGCACTATTTTTCCTTCTCTGAAATTCAAAAGCCATACATACATAAGGTAAACCACTTACATGGGAAAGTTTTCTAGTGTAGCTGTCATGGCATGAGGAAAGAGCAGAACCTAACTTGACTTCCCTGTATTATATATGTAGATAGGAGAAAAACAAAAAGGAATGGCAATCTTGCTTAGAGGGGACATATGTTAAAGTACTTTACCACCAGAGTAAAGCCTTTCTTCTTTTGCCAGATGTAGTGCCCTCAGCTTGCCTCTCTGGGCCTGCATATCTTATTGTGGCCATTGCGACTAACATATATATCAGAAATCAGCCCTTCTGTCCAGATTGAGAACTATATACCTTATAGAGAAAACCTGGGCTAACTACATGTATTCATCAACTTAAATCTTCATTTACAAATATGAATAGATAGCCCAGGATTACCAGACACTTAAGAAAACCAGTAGCAGTAAAAAGAAAAGCCAAGATGAACAGACAACTGATTTAGATGAAACATTGGACAGAAGAGCACATAAAATATATTCTAATTAGTTATCTTTGAGAAAATCCAGAAGATAATAAAATAAGAACAGAGCACCATTCAAAAGAAGCAATCAGAGAATTCTTTGAAATTAGAAATAAAATCTAAAAATATGAAATTAAAAATAATGCTAGATGTTTGTGTATATGTATCTAGAGAGAGATCAAAACAATGTAATCGGAGATCTAGTTACAGACTGAAATAGTACTATGACAGATCAAATTAGAGAAATATTTATAGGATTTAGAGCTAAAAGAGAGAATGTAAGAGGGAAGTTGAGGCATGGAAGGTCAGTTCAATTCATGAGATACAACTAGAGATTGAGAAGTAAAGGGCAGTCCCCACATCTAACCACCTGGCCTATGGGGTCTGTTGGTGTTAGTGGTTTGAATGGGACCCCTGGACCTTGCTTCAAACAGACTATTCCTGCTTTTACAAGTTTTGTATATTTATATATTATGCACTATTTTATTTAAGGAAAACGTATTCTGCCAGAAAAAAACATTTGAAAGATACTGACCTATGGGACAAAGTTGAAACTTGTTGCACTTTTTCCAAGCCTCTTTGCAACTTCACTGTAACTTATCTATCTTGTGGAATGAAGGGAGATTATATAGAAGAGGTAGGCAGAGGCCAGCTCACACAGGTGTATATAAGCCAGGATAAGGACTTTAAAATATAGGCATTGAGAAGATTTTGAAGAGCTTTAGACAAATAAAATGATCCGATGTTTCAAATAAATATGTTTCAAATATATTTTATATAACATTTTAAAATTTCTTTTATATATCTATGAGCAATGGATTATAGGGACTCAAAAGTCAAAATGGTAGACCAGTTAAAAGGTTTTAAAGTGTTACAGGCAAGATGGTGGCCTAAACTAGAGTGGTAATAGTGAAGATGGAAAGAAATACATAGATTATGATCTATTTTAGAAGAAGTAGCGCCAAGAACAGAAAAGAGGACATGAAGTAGTGACTGAGAGTTAAGAAAGACTCAGAGGGTGCTTTTTTTTTTTTTTTTCTTTTTAAGTTTTTTTCCCCTCCCTCTTTCTCTCCCTTCCTCCCTCTCTTTTTCCCTCTTCCCCTTAATAAAACTTTGTGTTTCTTTGTAGCCACAGTGTACTCTATTTTGTTGGGAAAGGGAAATGAGTTAAGTTGGTATTAGATTAGGAAGATTGCTTACGTTCGGAATGTGTTACTCAAATTTTTAATGTGATAGAAGAACATCTGAACTTAAATGCTTATCATCATAGTTTCTGTGCATGAGATATTTGAAGGTGGTTTTGAAGGGCTGTTCTGCTCAGGATTTCTTATGAGATTGCAGTCATCTAAAAACTGGCCTGGAGCTGGTGGATCTAAGTCAAAGGTAGCTCACTCACATGGCTGGCTGAGTGAGTTGGTTGTTGGTGAAAGGTTAATGCCTTTTCCTCTTCACATGGGCTTCCCCAAAGGCTGTCTGAGTATCTTCACATTAGGGTGGCTGACTCCCAGCTCTTACTCTGGCTAGAGATGACAGGCATCTGCAAATGAAGGCCCCAAATCTCACCGAGGGGGCAGTCAGAACTTAAAAAAAATCGTGGCTAGAAGAAATAAGAGCTAGTACTTGATAAATTAGTAGTTACTAGAGTTAAGACAATAATCTATTATATATTTAAAAATAGCAGAGAATAATTTGAATGTTCCCAACATAAAGAAAAGATAAATGTTTAAGGTGATCCCAATTATAGGTGATCCCAAAATAAGGACATCCCAATTATACTGATTTGATTATTATACATTATATGAATATATCAAAATATCACATGTACCCCCAAAATATGCACATCTATTATGTATCAATTAAAATATTGTTTAAAATATCCTACAGTGAGATAATCATATAGTGACAAAGTGATGGACTTTGGAATTAGACAGATTTGTGTTAAAAAGCGTAAGTCACTTTTCTACTTTATAAAATAGGGAAATACTATCTCGTATAGTAGTTGTAAAACCTAAATGATAAAATACATATAAAGTACTCAGCACACAGTAGGCACTCTACAATTAGCTGAGAAGAGAACTTTCTTCTTCCTTTTTTTTCTTTGCGACAGAGTCTTACTCTGTCACCCTGGGTAGTGTGCCGTCATGGTGTCATAGCTCACAGCAACCTCAAACTTTTGGGCTAAAGTGATCCCCTTGCCTCAGCCTCCCAAGTAGCTGGGACTTACAGGCACCCACTATACCACCTATCTTTCTACTTTTAGTAGAGACAAGGTCTTGATCTTGCTCAGGCTGGTCTTGAACTCCTGAGCTCAAGAGATCCACCCACCTCAACCTCCCAGAGTACTAAGATTATAGGTGTGAGTCACTGTGCCCAGCTGAGAACTTTCTTCTTCATCAAACATAAAATGAATAAAACCTTTAGAGATTTTCCAAATTTGCTGAGATTTGGAAACAAGTAAATGCAATTTACAAAGTCAAATTGTGTGCTTCCTTATTAGCATAATCAGTGATTTAAATTATAATTAGAGGTTAACAATACCCAACACAAATGTAGTTTTTAGGAATTGGCCATTTCTCTATAATAATGTTATATATTTTATTGAAAATCTTTATGAAAAGTACTTTTGAGTCTGAGCAAAGTGCAACAGTCACATCATAACACTGCTACTTGAAATAACTAAATTATGTCCAAATATGAATTTTGTAAATCAGGTACTTTACATGAGTGTAAATTGGAATGTTCATTGAATGAAGATCCTCACCACACACTCATGTATTAAGGTGTACATTAATACATGTATTAAGGTATATGTTAATATACACTCATTAAGGTATACATTAATATACATTCATTAAGATATACATAAAAAATTACAGTTATTTACATCATCTAATTTTTCGTTAGAAAATAACTAACATACAACATTTGTTACCTGTATATAAAATGGCAACCCGTCTTTGAATACCTGGGCACTTTTCCACTGGCTGGTACCATCTTTGATGGTTTACAGGCACAGAGCTGCAGCCTGAGCTGGCACCAAAATCAATTACTAATGTTGTGCACTTTGTAGTCCTGTTCCTAGCTAATTTTTCTTGAAAGGAGGAGATGGGAAGAGAGGTTACAAATACAGGTGATAAGAGTAATTGATAGTTCGTATCTATTTTTTCTTAAAATATAAACTCTTTCTCCATCTTGAGAATCTCCATCCACATCTGTGGCTTCAACTTTAGGGTTGGCCCCTAAGCCAGTATTTTCATTCTTGATCTAACTCCTATACTCCTTATGTCTATTTACGTGTTTAATGTCTTCCTAAAGCTGTAAATTAGAGCCTGACAACTCACAGAATATAGATGTATGTATCTCCTAAATAATAAATGCTAACCCTGGGCAGCCCAGCAGTTTTGCACCTCTTTTTAAATGCCAGGTGTCCTCATGGAATGTTGCAAAGCCAAATTGATGAATTATCCTGGAAAAATCCTAGTTGGACTTCTAATAGAAAATATTTTTTCATGGAGGAAGGTAATATTATTAGCTTTGTCAGTATTGCAACCTGTGTGGTTAAGTAGATCATCAATTCAAAGAAGAATGAGGGATGTTCACCACACATTAATAAGCATTAGTACAGGGAAGGGTGGAGTACCTGGGATGAGGCATTAATTCAGTGTTCACTGCTATTTCCATCTGCAAATGTGTTCTAAGTGAACTTGGTAGGAGGTGGGAAACTTTTTCCTTAAGTCCATATAACACACACATGGTATAAAAAGTCAAAGAGTTCTACAGATTTCATAACTAACATTTGTCTTCCCCAGCTCTCTTCAGTAACAGTCACTTTTTATTTTTCAGTTATTTGTTCTGGCATTTACCACTATATTAATAAGTACAACATGAATATATTTATTCATTTTTAAAAATTATTTATTTATTTATGAGACAGAGTCTCACTTTGTTGCCTTGGGTAGAGTGCTGTGGCATCATAGCTGATAGCAACCTCAAACTCTTGATCTCAAAGCAATCCTCTTGCCTCAGTTTTTCATTTTTAGTAGAGACGGGGGTCTCACTCTTGCTCAGTCTGGTCTTGAACTCATGAGCTAAAGCTGTCCACCAGCATTGGCCTTTTAGAGTGCTAGGTTTATAAGCTTGAGCCACTGAGCCTAGCTCATTTTAAAAATTTGAGTTTTTAACCTAGTATCTTCTTATATTGGACCTGTAGAACTTAACCCTTTAGGGGAAGAAGGGGGTTATACTTTTCTTTTCTTTTTTAAAAAATTATTTATTAAATCATAGCTGTGTACATTAATGCAATCATGGGGCACCATAACTGGTTTTATATACCATTTGACATATTTTCATCATACTGGTTAACATAGCCTTCCTGGCATTTTCTCAGTTATTGTGTTGAGACATTTATACTCTACATCCAGTGAGTTTCACATGTACCTTTGTAAGATGCACCGTAGGTATGATCCCACCAATCACCCGCCCATCCTTTCCCCTCCCCTCCTCTCCCTCTCACCCATCCCCATATTCTTAGGTTATAATTGGGTTATAGCTTTCATATGAAAGCCATAAATTAGTTTCATAGTAGGGCTGAATACATTGGATACTTTTTCTTCCATTCTTGAGATACTTTACTAAGAAGAATATGTTCCAGCTCCATCCATGTAAATATGAAAGAGGTAAAGTCTCCATCTATTTTTAAGGCTGCATA